>PVKC010037628.1:0-12934 GCA_004027635.1 Crocidura indochinensis
TTGCATATCACATTCTTGGTCATAGTTCCTAATTAAAATCATTTGTAGCCAAGACTGGATTAAAGTACTTCCTTTCTGATGAGTTATAAATAACTTTCTCTGAGGCATTGCAAAACTTCATTTTGATTTTATGTATTTTGTTTTTTAGTACTAAATACCATATATACATATATATGTATAGATAGTTTTTTTTTTAACTCTTTAAAGAATAGACTGACATCATTTGAAGCCAGATACTCCCTCTAGAGAAAAATTTGCTTGAATTTATCTCTGCTGAAGAAATACTCAAGTTACTTCAAGAATTTACAACATCTGGGATTCTGGCTTTGGAGGAATAACCTGTTATTTTTGGAAGAATAAACACAGGAGCCCTGTCCACTTTTCATTCACTACTCATTTTCAGTTATTACTTAACTGCCCTCAAATATCTAATCTATTCTTGCCTTTCGGCAGACAGAATAGCTGTGTTCTATTTGTTTTCTAGAGGAACCAATGTGGATGTAGCATCTATAAATGAAAAGTGCTATTTTATGTGGTAAGTCACATACTTACTGTAGGTATGCATGTGATAATCTCCCTCCTTAACATTTGGACATGGCCTGTAGAAGAATTTACTTGGGGTGAGGGGTGCATCAACAGATAATTGAAGATATCCTGGGTTTTTTTTTTTTATTTATTGGAATGATCCTCAAACTTCCTTGAGTCATTTGGATAGCTTTGGTAATACCTTATAGTTAATATTAGTAATAATATGGTTGAGGGCCAGACCACAACCATGACAGTTACATCAAAATTATCTCTGAGGGTGGTAACTCTACAACCACTGTTTTTATTATCTTTATAAGAAAATAATAATGATAATGTTACTATTACTACTACTAATACTGATATTAATACTGCTACTACTAATAATAATCACACTGATGAGCTTGGGTTGGCAGGGCCTATTGGCGAGAAATTCACCAATAGCAGTTTTCAGGCCAAGGAATTTGCACCTTGAGCTCATCTGTTTATAGACTGTCAGGAGTTAGAAAAGATCATCTAAGCCTCATAAACTGAGTAGACTTTTCCACTAACAACTCTGCTTGACTCCTAAATAAGGTGAAATTTCCTGACAAATATCAAACTTCACACTAAATTGTGTTGCGAATCATCAATCATCATATGGTAGTCAGTAACTGAGAACTTAACATGGTTAACAAGAAAGACCTTTATCATTTCTTTTCTGTATCTTTGACTATAAAGAGCAGTACAACTTACTTGCTTTGTTTGTATAGGCAAACTTTGGAGATCAGCTTCTCCATCTTTTATGTGTGTTTAGGCAAGTGCTTAATCCCTGGATGCCCATGAGTGCATAATTGTTAAATATAATAGTAAATAAATACTATTTGTTTTACTAAGTTTCCCTGAGGATTAAGTTAAATGAAATATGTCTAGAACAATGTCTGACAAGTAACAGATATCCAAACTGTTATTATTTTTTAATTCTCTTTTCATCCTAACCACATTTTAGTCTTTTATTTATCTAAAAGAAACACACACACACATGGCAAAAAACAGAAGACCTACAAAACAAAAAATACTATAGAATTCAACCAGTAGTACTTATGGACTCTTTTCTGCTTTCTTAAGGGTTAATTGTAAAAAGAAAAAAAAAAAAAAGAGTTGCTTGCTCTTTTTCAAACTTTATGTGGGTCAGTAAGCACTTCCTTAAATTCCATAGGTATGATGACCTCCACATCTTGTGGTAGAGAGTCAATCAAGTTTAACAGCTTAAAATGTACAAGTTTTGACTGTTTCTTCTTGACAGACAGGAGCTTAGGACCAGTATTTCAGAACAAGTCAGGTAAGTTTGTTTTCCCTAGGGAGTTATTAATATGATGTCTGTTATCTCATAAAAGCAGAACAGATGTAATTTTAACTTTTTTTGTCTTTCTGTGGAAATGCATGGAAGTCAAAGTATGTAAGCCAATTCCACTTCTTTCATTGAAATTTTATCTACTTTAGGTGAAAAGTAATTTTAGAAGTAATATTGCATTATGTTTCAGCTGTATAGCACTGAAATCAATATGCATATACTACAGGTTAAATTTACTACTTTATCTGATTCTTTTTTGCTATACAATTATCCACTTAAGTCCCATTTTCCCATTCCCCTTTTTTTACTTTCACTTCTGGTAATCAGCAATATTCTAAATTAGTCGTAAAGTCTAAATGGTGTTATGTGTACAAAATTTCTCTTTTATTAATATTATATATGAGTGAAATCTTATTGTTTTTTCTTTCACTAAAAATCATTCTGTCTAGGTCCATCCATTTTGTTACAAAATTGTAGTGATTTCATAGTAGTTTTTTTAATAGCAAACTAATATGATACACACATAACTTATTCTTTATCCCTATTCATAGGAGAGGCAATGTAAGAAAAAAAAGAGATTGTTATATATGGCTGAATTAAAATATACTACTTTTTTTTTTAAATATACTACTTTCCCTTCTGAGAAGTACACAACCATTTCGAGGATGTGTGTATTGCTTCAGCAAATCTTCTACCTATATGTGTACCCTTTTTGTCCTTAAATTTCTCTCAAAGAAAAAAAAAAAAAGAAAAACATCCTTGGACTTTGAATTGGAGTAAGAAAGGGGTTTGGGAACCAAAAACTGTATTTTCTTATCACTATAGAGAACAATTTTTACTTGACATGCATAGCTCCCCAGACAAAAGATACCTAGGACTTAGTTCTCTCATAGTCAATAAAACACTGGTATGGTGTGAGGACTACCTCAGTACAGCTTCAGGAATTTGCCCAGAGCTTGAAGGCCTCTAAATCACCTCTTCTGGTTTTTACTTCCCTGGGAATTATATGAACTGAACATTATCAGTTCAGCTTAAGGCCAAATCAGTCTTACCCTAGGCTAGGTTCTATGGCTTTCCTGATACTCAGGAAGACCTGGGCTTAATTATTGTAACATATATGGGACATAGGTGTGGTGTAATATCACAGACTTCCAGCAGGATCTTTGTCCATGCTGTTGAGCAGGAAGTTACTTAAATCTTCATTTAACTCTTGTTATTTCCAAGATTGAACTGTGCCATTCATCTTTTGACATTTTGGTGATTTTTAGCTATTTGCTAGCAAAGCAAATAATGCTTCAATACACATAAGGGTGCATAAATTACCTTGAATTAGTATTTTTTTATTTGTGTCATTGTGCAGTACTATAAACACTGCATCTTATGGAATTTCAAAATTTATTTAATTGATCTCTGTATGCTTTTCACGAAGTTACATTTATTGCACTGAAAAATTATATTTTTAATTCTGATCCAGTTTTCCTGCTAGCTATGTCCAATGTGTTTACAAATTTTCTTTCAACAGATGCTTCCCTGGTGGGAAAATAATCTGAAGTACCTTTGGATTTGCTTCACAGGTTTACCTGAGCCAAGCAGAACCCCCTCTAGAGATGAGGAAGCCAATGAATTGTTTACTACTGTTTGGCAAAGTCTCGAGGGACGCAAAAGGAGACAGAAATAAAAACTGCATATTAAAAAAAAGTTGTGTACATGGAAGAAATAAATGAAATAATATTTTTCAAGGAAAAAGCATATAATAAGAAAAAATAAAAACTACCAAATATTTGTAATATTTTATATATTTGTGGTTCTGGTTTTATATATTTAATATTTTGTGTGTTTGCATATACACTAACATGCTTTTCTGAACATAAACTATATATGTCATATATAGCTAATGTCTGGGTAAGTTCTAAGAAATATATTAAGTTACATCATCACTGTGTGAATGAAATATTCTTGGTGGATTTTGTAGGCTTTGAGACTATGATGAACAAAACACAATGTTATATTAAATATAAGGGCGGAATGGTGTTGTTATAAGATGTGTGAGTTGCTGCCAGCCTAAAATGACAGTGTTATTATGATGACTACATCATCATGAAGTATTTGGGGACTTCTGTCATATATGTTGCTGATTGTTCTCTATGTTTTTATGTGAAACATAGCTTGATAAAATTTTAGGAGTCCATGTAAATTGACATAGACTGATGCTGTTTACAATGTGGGTTGTATAGCAATCATGGTCAGCTTCAGCGATAACTTATTGTTTGGGGGTTACACCCAGCAGTACTCAGGATTGTTTGCTGGCTCATTGCTTAATAATCACTACTAGCCATGATCAGAGAACCTTATGAGGGTCTCTACTATCTCTCTGGATCAGAAATTTTGTAATGAATTTTTCTTCTTGTCTTTCCTGTGTTGTGGGTTAATCATGTTGGTTAGATGGATGTGAAAAGGACACACCCATCTCTATGGCAATGAGTTCTTGGGAAGTAATAGAACCAACTAATAACCCTAAGGCTGCCAAAACTGATGCCAGCACCAACTCAAAGAAGGCTGGACCCCTCTCCAAGCTCTTGCCAGAGCAAAGGCCAGAAAAAGAATGTCAAAAAGGAGCATCAACTGCTCCCAACTCTTTCTGTTGGCAACCACCATAGCAAAAGACTCTTACTAGGTATAATGATAATACATGGAGAGGTTGGAGAAAGTCCTGTATAAGTCAACTTGGAACAAAGTAAGCATGCATATGATGGTGCCCTTATCTCCCCTCTTGAGATGGGTTCTTTCATACTTGAATGTTGGGATGTGTACCTTTGGTTAAGCACACATTCTCTCTCTCTCTCTCTCTCTCTCTCTCTCTCTCTCTCTCTCTCTCTCTCTTGTCTCTTTCTCTCTTTCTGTGTCTCTCTGTCTCTCTCTTTCTTTCTCCCTACATTACCTTAGAACTTCCAAATAAAATCTTTTTTTTTTTAATTTCATTGTGTGTCTTCCTGATTTTTTTTTTTTTGAGATGGTAGGGGTGAGAACCTGTGAGGACTAAGTAAACTCTAGGATTGACTTTTCTTTCCTGCAAAGCACAAGGCTTTCAGCCAACTCATTTCAGTCCTAGATTTTCCACTGGTTCCCAGGATAGAAGAGGCTAGGTAGAAAGTGGTAGATTCCCATCTCAAGGCTGCCTCCTCTCTCCTCACTTCACCACCTTTATTAGCCTCATGGGTGTACATGCAATCGCTAGGGCTCACATTTCTTGGTTTCAGTGCTCTCTGAGAGCTACTTTCAGTTGTGCTCACACAAACTTGTGGTTGTGTGTGCCAGATAGAAGACATGTTTGATGTGCTGGAGTCACACACAGGCCTGTGGGGTAATGCCAGAGATCAATTAAGCTTTTTTGTTTGTTTGTTTGTTTTGGGGCCACATTCAGTGATACTCAGGAGTTACTCCTAGTTCTCTGCTCAGTAATCACTCCTGGTGGTGCTCAGAGGACCATAAAGGATATTGAGGATTAAACATGCATCTACTTATGCAAGGCAAGCACTTTGACCACTCTATTATTGCTCTGGTCCTAACAAGTCCTTAAGTATATGAGACATATATTTAGTCACTGATTTAGGACTCCAGGCCTTTTTAGAAAGGATTTTAAAAATGGAATATGCTGAATGAGAATTTGCATTTTGACAAGATTGCTGGGTGACTCACATTAAATTTTGAGAAATATTAATCTATATACTGTACTGAATTATGCATCCTATGGTGTCACCTTATTATTGAAATACGATGTAAATGTTGTAAAACAATCTAAATATTTAGTGATTGCCAAAAAAAAGTGAAATTCTACTCATTTACCAATTAATAAAACTATCTCTGAAGCTTTGTAGTTATTAATAATTGACACTTTTTCCTTAAGTTTACCTAATGAAACGTTGATGATTGAGGTTAGGACTATTTCAGAAATGTAGCTCTTTTATTAGCTAAGAATGAAGCTTTCCTCTTAAAGCCCCTGCAGGGAAGAAAGACAGGAAGTCATTAAATCAAGAACAATTACTACACCTTAGGCTGGCTGAGTCAGGACTTGTTTGCCTCTTGGTGAGGAAAGGTGGAGCCTGCATTTAAATCCACTGATTCAGATAAGAAAACAAGGGCCTTGATTCTTGATTTCCCTGAATCTTTTTAACTCCAGCCAGTTCATTGCTCTTTAATTAATCAAAGAGGACACATCTTTGTAAGTTCCTTAGATCTATATTAGGAAAGAAACAGTGCAGTTTACTTTGGAAAGTGTAAGGAATAATAATCAGTTGTTAGGAATTGTTTAGCCAATAGTTAGTCGCAAAACATAAGAGCTGATTAGCTTCAAAGCAAGAAATTAAGTGAATGAAGACTTTCAGGGTGTGGTAACATTCACAGATATAGGAATAAAGCTATTCAGAGAGCTTTTTAATGAACAGGGAACCAGCTCCCAGTTGTTTGTGCTTTTTGAGAGCAGACAGGCAATAGATTTCTAGACATCAAGGTGACCTTAACATTGTTTTTCTTAGCTTGATGAAACTTTAGACAGGTTTCCTCAAACTTTAAACAGGTTTCATCTTGACTACAAGCTCCAGACCTCTCAGAATATTTACTTTAGAAATTTTTCATATGTTTGTCTTTTCTCTGCCCTTTGGACATGTAAATCTTCAAACCTTCCGTTCCTTTTACTGCTCTGAGTAGTCTCTTGGAGCCACCCTTTGCAATGTAATTTTTCTTTTCTTTGTTTTTTGTTTTGTTTTAGGGTCATACTTAGGGATGTGCATTCAGAAATCACTCCTGTTAGGCACTGGGGACCATATGGGATACTGAGGATTGAACTTGGGTTGGCCTACCCACTGTGCTATATCTCCTGCCTTTGCAATGTAATTATTAAGAAAGGTCCTCAACTCCCTGTCTGTGTGCCAGTGGAACTCTAAGTTGATAAGCCTGAAACAGCTACTCTAATCACTCTAGACTAAACCTTGCCAGTGATAAAATCTGTCAAGTAGAAGTCAAGTAGAAGATGCTTTAGGCCACAGCTACACTTAAAATCTTACCCCTTTGTTTTAAAGGAGTTTAATTCAAATTCTTTCCTCAATTGAAGTAGCTTTGGATGAATTTTTGCCAGTTTTACTCCATCTAGCGTCCTTTTTCCTTTCATAAGCTTGAGAAAGAATATTTTTGTTTGCACAATATTAATATGGAGAAGGTAAAAACAGACTATCAAGAAGTACTTCTATTATGATTGGTTTAGGACATGATTTATGATTTTTTTTATGAAGAGTTCCTAATTGGAAGGATGAAAAAAATTATAAAGCTTGTAGTTATCAGAAGAACTGTTAGGGTCCAGAGTCAAAGAACAAGACTACACAATAGGAATAAAGCTGAACAAAACTTTAATCCGTCTACCAAGAGATCCAAAACTAACCGGCCTTTGTCATTCTAGAAGGAGAGGAACCTGCCCAAAGTAGTGAATAATATTATATAGGAAAAGGACATAATGAGATTCTAGCCTTTTGATAATCTTTAAAATGATTGGCTATTTTCTAGGTGTACCTTCCCACTGCTCACTTGTGTCCTTCCCCATAGGCTACCTGGTATGACTAGGTAGCTTGGGATGCTGTTATTGGAAATAGGCTTGAGGAAACCTAGCATTTGGTTTATACCATGTGGTCCTTACAAAATAGCATCCTTCTTTGTTCAGAACCAATTCTCACAGAAGTTCTGATCTTTCTAAGATAAATTCAATGGAGGCTATGCTTTGGCTTCTCAAACTACTTCTTCTAGAGATATTTTCTTTAAAGTTGAGAAAAAAATGTTAAGCTCATGAGATTTTATTTTAGGAGAAAGTTTTATATATACATATATAATATATGATTATATAATACTGTAAAAGGTGCTTGGCATACAATGAAAATACAATTTTTGTTATCTGTAGTAGTTGTTTTCTTTTTTATCGGACTTAGTTTTTTTTTTTTTGCAAAGCAAAACTCAGGGCATCACACACGTATGGAATGAACTCTCCCACTGAAACAATCATCCTTAATTAATAGAGGGAATAATACAAGCTACACAAGACATCATATTGAACCCAAACAACTTTTATTAAAATTTTTCTCTCTTCTACATTCTGCATATGGCCTGGTTTCTATATTCAGGTTTCCATTATTTTTTATTTTTATTATAACACCATAATTTACCAAGTTATTCATAATATAGCCCTTTAAGGCATTAAAAGCCAAATATTAATCCCACCTCTATGTTACATTCTATTCACCAGTGTCCCAATTTCCAACCTATCCCCAGAACTTGCCTTTATGCAAACACAAATTTACCTCTTCTTACTTGTTATAACGTGGAGGAAAATGGATCAACATAGTCAGTTCTAAATGATATTTATCTCTCCATAATGTCAGTGTTTACGTATTTACTGGGCATTGGTTGGTTCTATTTGAGCCTTCTGTGTTTCAGTTTACTGAGATTGGTAGTCCACTATATAACTTTTCCATAAGACTTTCTATAATAATTCTAGACTGACACTATTATAAAATGTGGAAGTGAGGCTTAGCTGCATGTGGCCATGTTGTTTAGGATTAATAGAACTAAGACAAACTTTGTGACTTGAAGGTCTAAAGTCTAATAAGATGAAGCAGATTCATTTCTTTTGGAAGGTGTAGGAGGTAGACAGGGTAATCAGCCCCCAACTCCTATCTGAGAATGCCAGAAATACCAGACAGTTTTATCTGAGAAGTATCAGTGGTCATTATTTTCTCTTGAAGCTTAGTGGAGGAGCCAGATCATTTTTATGCTTGGAAGCTCAGATTTGCATTAATTTATAGGGTACATTTGCAAATGGAGTTAAAACTAAAACAACTAGTTACAGAATTTTAGAAAAACCCATCCCTGAATTACTTTCTGGAAAACACCTTATTTCTTAAAACTTTCCTGATGCAGCAGTGTAAATAGCTTCTTTGTGGGAGAAAAAAAAGATACTCAGGTATATTTTAGTCCTGACTGTACCCAACACTTTAGAGAATGGATTAATTCCACTTTACTGATAGTAGAGAACAGTGTAGAATCTAACTAAACATGTGATATCATGTAGTATCCCTAAAGTTATTAGGTACATAACTCTCATCTTAAAACTGGACTGTTAAAAAATTTAGGCCTAAATCCTGACTTTTAACTTGGTTTGTGTGTTCTCTGGATTTTCTTATGAAAAAAAATTTTTTTTTTGCTTTCACCAAAAACTTGCTACTTTGAGCATATTTTGAAAATTATAGAGTCAAAGAAAAGTGGGTACAATTAAATATTCTAAATTTAACTTAATAGGGTGTTAGAGTATGAGGAACATCAGATAATTTTTTGTTTGTTTAGTTTTTGAGAAGTTGGACACAGCTGACTGCACTCAGGGATTACTCCTAGCATGTTCCAGAGACCATATATATGAATACAAAGGATATATAGCTCAAGTTGGCTACATGCAGGGTAAATGCCCTTCTAGAGTACTATCTTTCTGGCCCCCATATCAAACAATATTATCAAATTAAAAAACTTTCAGGTAGGGCTTTTGAGTAGCTTCAACATCTGTAAGCATTCTCTGATTCAGTGATTCAATGTTCATGACTCAATCTTAGCACATGCTAATGAACTTCCAAAACCTGTCTCAAAATTGATTTCTATGACTAAAGTTATGCTTTAGGCTATAAAGTCTTTTCATCCTAATATGTCTGGGTATTAAAGTGTGTAAACTTATAAGTATAATAATATTATAACCTTATATGTGTACATACACCATGGTGTACCAGTATTAGGTAATGAGCAGTTTACCCTAGGAATGAACAATAATCAGTAATCCTCTTTTAAAAAGTGTCAAGCAATAATAAAGCTAGACTAAAATTCAGTTGTTTTTATTATCAACATGTGCTTAGTGAAAACACTTATCTCAAAAAGAAAAACAATTATTGTTGATCTAATTAAATGTAATTACAATTAGAATTTTAGTAAAACAGAGAGAAACTTCAAGTCAACACATTTTATTTTTCTTAAATATATTGTTCTGTGGGAAGGAATTTAAAGAACTTTCAATGATTAGCAACTCTAATTGCTTATATCTTTCCCCTCCACACATAACACCTACACATACAATCAGTTGCATAAATGCATTTTAACAGTAGAGGTACTAGGAATTTGAGTTTTCTGTCATATATGTGACTGTTGTCTTCTTTTAACAGTGAATTCTTTTTTTGGGGGGAGGGTCATACCCAGCAGGGCTCAGTGGTTACTTATGGCTCTACACTCAGGAATCACTCCTGGCAGGTTCAGGCTACCATATGGGATCCTGGGGTTCAAACCACTGTCCTTTAGCATGCAAGGCCAGTGCCCTACCTCCATGCTATCTCTCTGGCTCCTAACAGTGAATTATTTTTTTTTTCTTTTTTTTGGTTTTTGGGCCACACCCAGTGACGCTCAGGAGTTAATCCTGGCTATTCACTCAGAAGTCGCTCCTGGCAGGCACGGGGGACCATATGGGGAACTGGGGGATCGAACCGCAGTCCGTCCTAGGTTAGCGCAGGCAAGGCAGGCACCTTACCTCCAGCGCCACCTAACAGTGAATTCTGAAGAACAATTTTAACTTACTTGAATAACAGTTTGTATCTCTAATGTGTGCATTTTTTTCAAGAATAGACTGAACACAAATAAACAGTGATTGTATTTTTATTAAAAAGATAAGAAAGGAGCTTAGAGCAAGAGAGATAATGAAAGAAGTTAATGAGCTTTATATGTGACTGACAATATTCAATACTTTGCAT
Source organism: Crocidura indochinensis (assembly GCA_004027635.1). Classification (NCBI taxonomy): domain Eukaryota; kingdom Metazoa; phylum Chordata; class Mammalia; order Eulipotyphla; family Soricidae; genus Crocidura; species Crocidura indochinensis. Next base: position 10,675 of record PVKC010037628.1, read on the forward strand.
TGCATATGACCTCATGAGCATTTCCAGGAGGTTGAATAATTGACAACTTTGAAGTTTATTTTTGTTAGTTAGTTATAATTGGACTATGAATGAAAAAAGTGCATAATTTGTTATCCATTTCCCCCAGTTTTCAGTTTTACTAAAGTTTGCTCATTACTTATCAATTAAAGTATTATATTAAATGATTAAAACAAGTTATCTTACCTTAATTATTATTACCGAATATTACTTTCTCATGGTGATATAAATATTAACTTCTGGTTTCATATTTACTAAGTATAACACCACTAACATATAATCTTTTCCTAAGGGCTAAACAGTGTACTTTTTCCTTATCTCCCCCTTTACCCCTAGAAAAAATATGAAAGTAAGTTTGAATTATTTATTGGGCAATCTTAGATATCTTGTGTACCTAAGGAATAAAACTAGTTTATTTAAAAATCAAATCCTAGAATACAATGACTCTTCTTTTTTTTTTTGTTTTGTTTTGTTTTGTTTTTGGGCCACACCCAGTGACGCTCAGGGGTTACTCCTGGCTATGTGCTCAGAAGTCACTCCTGGCTTGGGGGAACATATAAGAACCAGGGAATCGAACCGTGGTCCGTCCTAGGCTAGTGCAGGCAAGGCAGGCACCTTACCTCCATCGCCACTGCCCGGCCCCTTTTTCTCTTTTTCAAATGTGTTGCTTATTTTCTTTGCTTTAGAGAATGGAAATTAGGAAATAAGTTTCTAATACAGTTATTAAGAAACTTTATCTGACCTGACCTAAGACTCTTCTGCAATGATATGACTATCTTACACAATATTGAAGTCTTTGGTAGAATAATATGTACAGAAAAATTCAGAAATGGAAAGAACCTATGATCCATGTTAAAGATGATAAGATAATAGCAAGAAGTGCCATTGCAACTCCCATATCAGTCTAGGCCTGGGATATAGCACATATCTTGTGAGGCATTGGAGGAGTAGTGAAGCCAATGTTAGGGGTTAAGTCCAAGTCCAGATGGGAGACCCCAGAAGGTGGTTGGAAGATAAACTTCTGCATGAGGCTGGTGAAAAAAAGGAAAAGTTCCATCTTGGCCAATGATTCACCAGCACACATTCGGTGACCTGGATAGATACAAAATGGTATAGATACCAAAATGTGATAAACACTTGACACTAATACAGAAGCAATCATGTATGATTCTCTGCTTTAGAGTGATCCTGTAGCTTTGTATCTTCTACACCTCATGAATTTGGGCTTTCAGTTTAATCACTGGGATCATAAAATTAAATTCAGAAACCAGCTATACCTTATGGGCTTCATTGAGGGTGACAATTACATTTTGATGTGAAAATATGATTGGCAAAGCAAAGGGTGTTTTGAGAACACACAGCAAAGGTACCTAAATTTATTTTGAGGGCCAAGCTGTCTTCAGTTGTCACAATGAGAGCTTTGTTTCTCTACTTTTGTACAAAGGGTGAGGATTTAGGTAGGCAAAGATAAAGAAAAATGTAGAAGAGGTCATTTGAGGGCTAAAAGAAATTTGACACTAGAAAGCAAGAGAATGAAACAAGGAATTTGAAATGTGGGAATGACTAGATGGATTGAAGACTAGATCATACTGAAGCACAGAAAGTCTTAGAAAATACAGTGACTAGCCAAGTGGTCAGGCTTCCTGTCAACTTCTTATTTGTCCCTATTATTAGACTAGTTCATCAACTCTTGGAGGAGACTTGTTCTGGAAATATTCCTTACTTAGGAATAAAGGCAGCTAAATTGGTTATTGTCCTTAGTGTGATCTCACAAGGGTTATAATAATTGTCTGGCTGAAAATGCTCAAGTACAGAAAAATTCAGAAAAGGAAAGAACCTATGATCCATGTTAAAGATGATAAGATAATAGCAAGAAGTGCCATTGCAATTCCCATATCAGCCTAGGCCTGGGATATAGCACATATTTTGTGAGGCATTGGAGGAGTAGTGAAGCTGCAAAATTTTCAAATGACCATTACGCTTATTAGTTTAAAATATTTATATAAAAAACAAATAAAGTATTTGAGTCATATTAAACAGATATATGATCACTAATAGTAAGCTAGACAAATAGGGGACCACCTACTCTAGCAGCCCGGGGGGATGATGATGGGGTATATGGGCTGCAGAAAGGGAATTGGGATGGGGGAGGACATAATTGGTAATGGGTATTCCCTTGATTCAATGTTAATATGTACCTAAAATACTACTGTGAAAGATATGTAAGCCATTATGATAAAAA
>PVKC010037629.1:0-12942 GCA_004027635.1 Crocidura indochinensis
GTCCAGCTGTGTGTTCCATGTCTCACCAGGTCTCGGGGTTGGCCGGGGCTCTGGCCAGTGCGGGGGTCCCAGCGGCTCCTCTGGAAGGGCAAGACCACGTCTCCCCGGCCGTGGGGGTCGAACACGGGGTCCCCGGGCGGGATGTGGATGTTGAGGAACTCGGCGGGGCAGCCGGGCTTGTCCACGCTCACCAGGTCCGACAGTACGTGGTAGCCTGGGGGCGCGGGGTGGGGGATACAGTCATGACAGTGGCCCCATTCTTCATCTTGTCTCGGTTCTCAGCTCTGCAAAGTGGGGACTGTCCTCCTCTATAGCACTCACAGTAGAGTGACAAAAATCAACACATAATTTATGAGTCCCCACTAAATAAGGTCGCCTGCTTCAACATTCCCCTGGGGAGCTGGTGGAAGGTTATAATTCTGGGGGAAAGAGGAATGCAGAGGAAACCAACTCTAAGAGTCGAAAGGGGATCCAGGTACACCCTTACCCCTGCTTTTGGATTAAGGAGTTGTTGGAGGAAGATGAGGGAAACAAATTTTCCTGTATTCTTCCTTCACCAATCTCTCCAAAATGAAAAGCAAAAACTGAAAATGCAGCTTGGGAAAAGGGGGGTTGGGATAAGGAAATCTTTGCAGCCTGGTTTCCACTTGCTCTCCTCCTTTATTACCAAAGAAGAGTCCCAGCACTGTGCGGTTCTTGCTGGATGCCAGGCCCGCAGTGCCCTTCGTGGCCGCGTCGCTGAGCCTCCGCGGGTTGGGGAGTTGCGGTTCCTGCAGCGCCTGGTACACCCCGTCTGCGTAATTGGCTCGGACGAGGCGCTGCAGCCGCAAACCTTCCAGGAAAGCAGAGTCAGAGCCCCTGTCCAGGAGGTTCCCCAACCCCCAGCCCTTGGGATCCAAGGCCCTGCGGTCCTCCAGCCCTCACCGGCCACCCTGCTAGGTCCCTGGACGCTCCTTGGGGCCCCGCTTCCGCGTCTCAGAACCCGTCCCTCTGGAGGCTGCCTCCCCATCCCCTCCAGGCCTGGACACCCACCGGCCGAACCGCGCTCATGGTGCCGCAGGTTGTTAAACCATCCGTCGTAGCGCTGGACTTCCCAGGGCACCGAGTGCTTGTCCTGGCCCTGGCCTTCTGCGGGACAGAGTGTGGGGTCTCAGAGCTGGTACCCCCTGCAGCCTTGCAAAGGATCCCCAAAACTTCAGCCTTCAGTTCGCCAACGCCCCTCCACCCAGACCAGCGCCTGAAATCTGCCCCGACTTTCCAACCTCAAGGACCGCTTTCAGGCAGGGCCCAGAGTAGAGTAGTACAGCAGGTAAGGCGCTCTCCCTACACGCGACCACCCCACCTCGAATCCGGCACTTCTTGAAGTACCCTGAACCCCGCCAGGAGTGATCCCTGAGCGCAGAAGCCAGGAGTAAGTCCTGAGCTCCACAGGAGATGGTTCAAAAACAAAACAAACAAACAAACAAACAAAAGAAAGAAAAGCAAGAAATCGCTTTTCTGGACTGTTCCTCTGCCCCACCGCCAGGAAAGACATACCGAGACTAGAGGCACCTGCTAATATTACCTGCGGGGTCCAGTGGAGTGGTCAGCAGAATCCCCAGAAGCAACAGCACCTCTGCGGAGAGCATCCTGTCCCGTAGGCCTAGCAGGTGAGGGAGCAAATGGGAGAGACTTGGATCTGGTTACACCCCCCCCCCCAAACTTAACATAATAGCCCAGCCGCTGCAAAGTTGCACAGAAACCTTAGAAACAAGCATTTCATCACCAAGGACCGCTCCTGCCCGGAACTCTCTTATACTTTTATTTCTTTTGACTTGTTCGCTTGCCACAACCCTGAGGTTCTCAGGGGGGCTACCCAGGTTCGTGACTCTGAGGGGTGTGTTGAGGGGTCCATGCAGTAGCGGGTCCAGCAGGGCCTTCATGTGGGGTATGCACCTGGCTTAGAGGAGCTTTCTCTCCAGGCCACCAGCCTCCCCCTTTGGGGATAGTTGGCAGCCCTCCAGGTGCTGCTGCTCCCCACTCACCATAGGCCATTCTGTGGAGGAGAGTCAGCCCGACTCTTGGGAGGCAAAGCTGGGTCCCCTTGCGAGTACTCTGAGGAACTTCCCAAATTCTCCAAGTCCTTTGGCCTCCACAACTCCTCCTGGGAGATACAGCAGGGAAGGGAGAGATGCTAGTCAGTGGCGACCCTATCCGCCCCAGATCCCCAATACGCAATGAAAGGATTAGAACGGCGTTAGGGCAAATTTGCCTTGCATGCAGCTGACCCAGGATGGACCTAGGTTAGATCCCTGGCATCCCATATGGTCCCCCTAACCAGGAGCAATTTCTGAGCGCAGAGCCAGGAGGAACTCCTCCTTGAGCGTCACCCTGTGTGGCCCCAAAACCAAAAATAAATAAATAAATAAATTCCCGAATCTGCAGCTCTGCCCAGCTCCCTGCCTTGCACACCGTCTCGCTCCCATCCCCGGACGCCCATCCTCGAGGTCCTCTCACCCTTCTTCCTTCGGGGGCGTCTCTCCTGCTTCTGCCCGCAGCTGTCTGACCTCCGGCTGGACCAGCAACTGGTTTGAGCATCTGGCTCCGGGCTCGCCCTCTGATTCCAGAGGCGGAGCTCCTCTTATTTGCATGGCTATCAGGGCCCCTCCTCGTCGGGACCTTTCCCTTCCCTCTCAGGCCCAGACAGATATCCGCTTGGCCTCTGCAGCAGCCCTCGAGGTTATAAAAGCCGGCCCCACCCGGCTCAACTACCAGACTTGCCCAGAACAGCGGACACCAGTGGCCCCAAGTCGGGGGGAAAAGACTCTACCTGCGCGTTCGACCCGCTGTGCCATTGCCAACTCTCAGCTAGGCCTGCCTGAGCAATTCCTGGGAGCCAAGTCAGGGTTCCAGTACCCCTGGAGCCAGTCCTCACACCACCGGGGAACCCGATCCAGAAGTGAGCCCGGCTGCCACCGCTGGACCCCGACTAACCCGGTCCCCACCTCAGCTTTCTGCAGCCCGGCATCATGACTTTGTGGAATGGGGTATTTCCTTTCTACCCCCAGCCCCGACATGCCGCCGGCTTCAGCATCCCGCTGCTCATCGTCATTGTGGTGTTCTTGGTCTTGGCTGCCAGCTTCTTGCTCATCTTGCCCGGCATTCGCGGCCACTCGGTAAGGTGACGCTCAAAATTTTGGGTCTGGGGTTGGGGAGCCATGAATATCTGCCACTGGACAGGTAAGACTTGTTGGGGCAAGGGTCTCCGGGAATAGTCAGAGTGCACCCCTGAAAGAAAGAGAATCGACTCATAGATACCGAAGTCTTGTCCTTGAAGTGTTTTTCCTTAAAATATCAGGGAGAAAGAAACATTCTAGGACATTCAGGCGTCGTTGCAGAGTAGATGACCAGTCCAGGTATCCTGGGCCACACTCTAGTTCCAAAGGGCAACGCGGACCTCCTGCCTCCTCCAGCTGCAGCTCGTTCTCTTCTGCTCTCTGATAATTTTGGGTCTCAACAACAAAACCCAAATGACTCAGACTTGCAGTTTCCTGAATCTACTAGTTTGAACTCTCAGCGTACCCCCAAGGACTCAGAAACTGCAGCCCAGGATGTAAAGTTGTAGGAAAATTGAGACATTTCCTTCGACCCCTCCATCTTCCTGTACCATCTAGGTATCCGTTTTTCAGGTCTAGGGGGATTCAGCTTACCACTTGGGTCTGCAGTTGGTTTGCCTGGAATCTTGGTAAGCCAAAACAAAAACAAAAAACAAAAACAAAAACAAAAACAAAAAAAACGGGAAAGCTGCACCCCCACCTCTTCTACTTGTCTGGCCAGACCAGGGGCCTCCCTCTTAAAGGGGAGGTGATCCCTGCCTGCCTGGCTCTCCTGGGCTCACTGATCCCCATCACAGCAGGGAGCTGATTTAGAAACAGGAGCAATTAGCAAGGGGAGTTAGGGTAACGGGAAACCATTAGTCAGAGAGGGCAGTATCTCCACAGCCAGTTGTGGGAGGATTGGGGAGCTATGGGGTGGGTGAGGTTACTTAAAAGGCCATCAGAAGTGCCAGCGGTCAAGGGGGTCCAATACTCCTTGTTTCTACCTCAAAATCAGGACTGTAACCTGGGAAAGGGAATGGAGCATGAGGATTGGGATGCAGCTTCAAGTTGGTCCCAGTACTAATCTGAAACCAAGTCCCATTCTTTGTCTAGAGAGACAAAGAGAAACCCAGCAAAATGACAGAGCACCTGCACTGCAAGATGATAGTTTTTTAATAGCTGAGGGAATATACTTTTTTTTAAAAATAATTTTTATTTTGACCAAAGTGGATTACAAATCTTTCACAGTAATATTTTAGGTACAAGGGTATATACATTTAAGACTTTTTCTTTGTCAGAACAAGAGAGTTTTCTGCACCTTCCCCTCGAATTTTAAGGTTTATCCAACAATCTTTAATGGGCTTAATTACATACACTGTCAACATGACATTTTTGTCTCTATTTTAAATATTACTTTTCATTACTACACTTTATCCTATGGGTAAGATGGTTTGTTTTTTGGCAGCTTCTGGAAGCAGAAAGGCAAGCAAAACATGTACTTGAAAGGTTGGAGATGGTTATGAGGCACTTATAATTCCCTAGGTCAGAGTGATGGTTAACTGGTAGTGTACTATCCCAGTACCTCAACCTCCAGGCCCTGTGCAATCGCAAGGGATCTCATTAACCTAAAAGGACTTGGTCCATTGCTCTTTAACTACTTAGGGGGGAAATGCCACCAGCAATACAAACACAAACCCATGTTCAAACAATGGTTCCCAGTGTCAGTGACTTCCTTTTCTGTCAGGAATTCCCATCATTCCTAACTATTCATAATTCATAACTATGGAACTCAGAATGTTTATTCACTTGTTTGTCTTCAAGTGATTTAATAACAATGATAGTAGACTCAAGAAATCATAGAGGTGTTAGGGGGCCGGGCGGTGGCGCTGGAGGTAAGGTGCCTGCCTTGCCTGAGCTAGCCTAGGATGGACCGCGGGTTCGATCCCTGGTTTCCCATATGGTCCCCCAAGCCAGGAGCGACTTCTGAGCGCATAGCCAGGAGTAACCCCTGTGAATCACCTGGTGTGGCCCAAAAACCAAAAAGAAATCATAGAGGTGTTAAAGCACTTGCCTTGCATGACCAACACATCTGGTCCTCTGAGCAGTACCAGGTGTAATTTCCTGAACACAGAGCCAAGAGTAAGCCTTGAGCACTGCTGGGTGTGGTCCCCCCCTCCAAAAAAAAAAACCCCATAAAACCCAAAGTAAACAAAACCCAAAAAAAGTATGATGGCAAACTCAGGTATAAATACTTGGTATTCTGTTTGAATAATGGCACAGGTGAGTTTTATACCTTAGGCCATTCTACTTAAGGACAATTTTCCTAGAGATGTTTCTGTGTTCAGTAGGAACAGATTAGTTGTTGTTGTTGCTATTGTTATCTTTTTAGACTCACTAGGGGTGTATGTGGGGGAGGCAAAGGGATAGCTGAGTGGGTTTAGGCAGAAGGATTATTCAATTACAGCACTTCATATGCTCCCATGAGAATCTCCAGGAGCCATTTCTTGAGCAACAAGCTGGAAGTAGCTCTTGAGCATCACTGATTGTGGAAAAGACAATAATTTAGAAAGCCTAGGTGAGGGCCAGAGAGATAGCATGGAGGTAAGGCGTTTGCGTTGCATGCAGGAGGACGGTGGTTTAAATCTAGGCATCCCATATGGTCCCCCATGCCTGCAGGAGAGATTCCTGAGTGTAGAACCAGGAGTAATCCCTGAGCACTGCCGGGCATGACCCCAAAAAACAAACAAACAAAAAAAAAAAGAAAGAAAGAAAAGAAAGAATGCCTAGGTGAGTGAAGTTAGGAAGGAAGGGCTTTTCTGTATGTGCTAGCAGCCTCCAGGTTGATGAGAGGACAAAAATGCCACCAAGTTGCCATCATACAAGTGAAAAATAGAACATGTTCACCTGGCCCAGAGGAGAGAGGGAGACTGGTGGCTTTGGAATTTGACTTGACTCTATAAATTAACCAGAGAATGCAGTACAGTCAGGCACAAGGAGATTGACTGGGGCACCAGGTATGCCAGACCAGGACACCTCTTCTCCCTACCTCAACTGGTATGTGTTTATTTCAGGTCTACTGCATTTCTGCAGGGCAAATTTATAGTCTGACAATGGGCTTCTAGTAGGAATTAAGTAATCTCTCCTCTAAATTGTTTAGTTTTTGTGGGTTTGGGGCCATAACCAGTAGGGCTCAGGGGTTACTCTTGGATCTGCACTCAGGGAATCACTCCTGGTGGTGCTCAGGGCACCATGTGGGCTGCAGGAGATCAAACCTGGGTCAGCTGCATTCAGGCAAGTGCTTTATCAATTGTACTATCTTCTAGGTTCCAAATAATTCCCCCTCTGAATAGTTCCCCAGTTCCCCTCACCCTGAGTGAAGAAACAAGTTATCCCCACTCCAATTAATGCTGCTGTATCCCAAATGACGATGTAGTGTCTTCAAAACAGAACATTGACTGCCTAAAAGGGGAAGAGTTAAAGATGGTGACTAAATTTTCATCTTCCTTTTGGGGCCACTCCCTGCTGTGTGCAGAGCTTACTCCTGGCTCTGTGCTCAAGGATCATTCACTCCTGGTTGACTTGAGGGACTATATAGGGTACCAGGAACCATTGGTCAACCACATAGAAGGCAAACAAGCACCTTACTACAATTTCTCCTTCAAATAATTTGATTTGTTTGGTTTTTTTTTTTTTGGTTTTTGGGTCACTCCCAGCAGTGCTCATGGGTTACTCCTGGCTCCATGCTCAGAAATCGCTCCTGGCAGGTACAGGGGACCATATGGGGCACCGGGATTCGAACCGATGACCTTTTACATGAAAGGCAAACACCTTACCTCCATGCTATCTCCCGGGCCCAAATAACTTGATTTGTTACCTACCAAAAGGTCCGTCATTATTTGAGTGAGAGCAGCAGCTTCCTGGTTTCCAGGGGATGGAAGTCAGAGCCAAAAGGGATATGACAGACAGTTGAGGCCTATCTCACCTCTTACTGTTACAACCAAATGTCTCTCTCTACATCCTGATCTTCCAAGGTGCCTCTTGTCATCATACACCCATTGACATCCAAGGCAAAGAACTGGTTCCTTCTGAATAAATTACTTGTTAGTGCAAAAAAAAAGCCAGGGCTTCTGAATGATCAGGCAACTACACAGTTCAACTGCCCTTGCTATTTGAGAGGCTCTGTGTGTCTGGCTAAAGGCTGCTGTTTTATGTAGGTTTAATCAGGAATTGGTACCAAATTCCAGTTGGAAATTGGAGCCAAAATGGGACCCCTTCTCGAATCAGACCAATATGCCAGAGACACTGTTGTCTGCGTCGGTGCTTGGCCCATACTTTCTCCTCTTCCTCCTCTACTTTTGTTTCCTCCTCCTCCTCTTCATCCTCCTCCTCTTTTTTGGGCCAAGACCCAGCAATTCTCAGAGTTTACTCCTAACTCTGCACTCAGGAATTACTCCTGGCATTGGCTGATACCTTCCAAAGTCACAGATACACCTAACTCAAATGATAACCATGTCGGGGAGATGCACAAAACTTTAATTTGATTCGCTCCTATGTTGTCTTCCTTCTTAAGGGCGACTTATTGCTGATTCCCAGTTCACACGTGCCATTCCTTTACCAGGAAGTAAAAGGAACAGAAGTGCTCTGCTAGGTGGAGGAAAAAGTCCTCCACCTCCCCATCTCCTATTCTTCCAAAGACTCCTACCTCTTGTACATTCTTAGTAATCTAACTTGAATTTGGAATTTGCACCCATCAATTACAATTTCTGGGACAATGCACCTCTTCCTAAAATGATTCTTAAATGATTTAGAAATATACACGCTCCCAATCCCTGAGGTCCTGTCATGAAAAATCTGTCAAGTATTTCCTACATCAGAAACAAGTGTATATATGATAACTGTTACAGGATGTATCAGTAGGAAGTACCAGAACACCAAAAAACCTTAAAAAATTTTTAGCTTGATTTTTTTTTTTTGGTGGGCAGAAGATCCCCCCAAAGTAGTTCTCCGAGTCCCATGGGCCATACCCTGGTGATAGTTAACTGGGCTAGTGGTTCCTTGCTCAGACCTAAAGAGGTATCACTTTTTTCATTTTATTTTGGGACATACCCAGAGGTGCTCAGGAGTTACTCCAGGTTCTGTATTCAGGAATTACTTCTGGCAGGCTGGAGGCACCATAGGGGATGCTAGGATCAAAGCTGGGTCAGCCAACTGTGAGGCAAGTGTAACTCTGTACTGTCTTTTGCCTCAGAAAAAAATACCTTTTTTTTTTTCGAGTGACTCCGAGGAGCCAAAAGAATACCTTTTATTTATCAATAGTTCCCATAAAAATTTAGCTTACCAAATAAGCCTAAATAATTATTTATATTAATTTAGAATTTGATTCGGGGATTTTTTAGGGGGGTCTCACCCGACAGTGCTCAGGGGTTATTCCTGGTTCTACACTCAGAAATCGCTCCTGGCAGGCTCGGGAGACCATATGGGATGCCGGGATTCGAACCACCTCCTTCTGTATGCAAGGCAAACATCCTACCTCCATGCTATCTCTCCGGCCCCTGATTTTTTTTTTTAATGACCACAAACTGTAGGGGTTTTATCCCTGGTGGGGAGGGGAGAGAGAGAAAAAGAGAGAGACTTTAAAATACTTTTTTATCTTAAGCCATCAAAGATATAATAAAGAGCACAGAATGTATGTTTTCTTTAATAAAGAGAAACCAAATTAGATAAATTCAGTTATCTTGATCACATAAGAAATGCTTTTATTAAGATGCCTCCTGATGGGGCCCGGGAGATAGCATGGAGGTAAGGCGTTTGCCTTTCATCCAAAAGGTCATCGGTTCGAATCCCAGTGCCCCATATGGTCCCCCGTGCCCGCCAGGAACAATTTCTGAGCATGGAGCCAGGAGTAATCCCTGAGCACTGTCGGGTATGACCCAAAAACCAAAAAAAAAAAAGAAAAAAAAAATGCCTCCTGCAAGTTTCCACAAATTTCCAAACTCCAAAACTTTTATTTCAAATTGTGAAATCAGATACTTATTCCCATGGCCAAAGCTTCTTACAGGGAAGTTGCTGTTTTATTTTTATTTAGTTTTGGGAATCACACTCAGTAGTGCTCAAGTTTTACTCCTGGCCTGGGCTCAGAGATTACTCATGGCTGTACTTGGGGAACCTTATAGAGTGCTAAGGATTGACCCTGAGTCAGAAACATGCTAGGCAAACCCCTTGCCCACTGTACTATCTCTCCAGCCCCTTATATTTATTTATTGAAGTAAAATAATCTTTTGAGAAATAGGAGAGAGAGGATGGGGGAGAGAAGAGAGAGGGAAAGAGAGAGAGAGAAAGAGAGAGAGAGAGTCTCCAGAGGGAAAAATCTTGGCAGTTTATATTTTGTTTGTCTTTCTATTTATTTTTAGAATGAAAGTTTCTCCCAAGATTTGGGTGACTGCTATTTAAATGAGCCTCCTCCCCCTCCTCATTCCACAATTAGTGTCCTCACCAAGCAAGGCTGTCACAAGAACTTGAACCTTAAATCTGAGGTTACTTTGCTCTCCCATCTTTACAAAATGGCATCCTCAGGTTTCTAAGTTGACCCTTCCATTTTTTTAATGAATCATTAATATTTTAATCATTAATATTTTATTTTTATTCATAAAATATTTCTATTAAGAACATATTGTGGGGGCCAGGCAGTGGCGCTGAAGGTAAGGTGCCTGCCTTACCGTGCTAGCCTTGGACTGACCGTGGTTCGATCCCCCGTGCCCCATATGGTCCACCAGGCCAGGGGCGACTTCTGAGCGCATAGCCAGGAGTAACCCCTGAGTGTCACTGGGTGTGGCCCAAAAACCAAAAAAAAAAAAAAAAAGAACATATTGTGGAGCATTTGAATGTATTAAAACTTATATGAATTTGCCACTCATTCTTTTTGTTTTTGTTTTTTTTTTTTGGGCCACAGACGTTTGATGCTCAGGGGTTACTCCTGGCTAAGCGCTCAGAAATTGCCTCTGGTTTGGGGGGACCATATGGGACCCTGGGGGATCGAACTGCAGTCCATTTCTTGTCTAACGCTTACAAGGCAGACACCTTACCTCTAGCGCCACTCACCGGCCCCGCCACTTATTATTCTAAGCATTGTATATGTTTTGTTTTATTTTTCAAACATGTTCTATTTTTATTTTTAATTTTAAGATATATTGCCATTCTTATTTAAAAGCCTTGCCTTTTTTTTTTAAATTTTTATTGTGGCCGAAGTGAATTAAACAGGCCTAGGAAGGGGTGCGGGACATGGGTCACCCCAGCACCCCTCTACCTCCTTCCTCTGGAACTCCAGGGTTTACCCTGGGCCACATGCCTGGGCAAGCCAGCGAGGTGGGTCCCTTGAAGGAGCTTATTGGTTTCCCTAGGCTTTCCCCATTTCCCTCCTGGCTCCAGAGGGAGGGTCTGCGGGGTGGGGGGGGGGGCTTTGACCTTCAGGCTTTCCAGCTCTTGAAGGATCACTTTCCTTCCTGAGAGCCTGGAGATTCTGCCAGTATAGGGTTTGGCAGTCTTCCACCAAGCCAAAGGCTTCTTTAACCAGGCCTAGGAAGGGGTGCGGGACATGGGTCACCCCAGTACCTCTCTACCTCCTTCCTCTGGAACTCCAGGGTTTACCCTGGGCCACATGCCTGGGCAAGCCAGCGAGGTGGGCCCCTTGGAGGAGCTTATTGGTTTCCTTAGGCTTTCCCCATTTCCCTCCCAGATCCAGTACAATAGGTTCTGGCTTCAGGAATTACCAGGGAATTTTCCTTCTAAACCTGTCCATTGTGGAACTTTGTGGGGGCAGATATCATTGTGTTTCATCTGTTTGTCATATTCTTTTTTTTTTTTTTTGGTTTTTGGGTGACGCTCAGAGGTTACCCTGTGACTCAGAGGTTACTCAGAGGTGACGCTCAGAGGTTACCCTGTGACGCTCAGAGGTTACTCCTGGCTATTCGCTCAGAAGTCGCTCCTGGCAGGCACGGGGGACCATATGGGGAACCGGGGGATTGAACCGCGATCCGTCCTAGAACCCTGGTCCGTCCTAAGTTAGCACAAGGCAAGGCAGGCACCTTACCTCCAGCGCCAACGCCCGGCCCCCTGTTTGTCATATTCTAAAAGCCATCCAGGAGCTTGTTTTATTCCTTTACTCCCTCACTCTCCCCTCCTGTTACCCCACATTTAACCATTTTTCTGTACTAATGATTTTTGTTTTGGCCAAGGTGTATTACATATCTCTCACAGTAATTTTTTTGGTGGATCTGAAGCTTCAGCAGGCAACATGTGGACAGCATGGCTCCACACTGTAGGCTTTTTGGCCAAGCTAAGGGGAAGATGCAACCTCGGCTGCCTCCCACAGCCTTCTCTCTCCTTTCTCCTGGTTCCCAGGGTTATTCCTGGGCACCTGCTCAGGGTCCCAGCAAGTGGGTTCCGGCGAGAAGCAATTTGAAAGAGACCCCAGGCTTCCTAGTTCCTGCCAGGGGCTGGGAGGGGAATGGTGAACTTCCAACTTCCAGCAATTAGGAAGCAAATGCCTCTCGAGGAGTCTGAAACTTCAGCAGGCAACACAGGGAGGACATGGCTCCATGTGCTCTTCGCTTGTCCAAATCACAGACCAAAATGGTGTCTCGGAAACAACACTCTCCCTCTTGACTTTTTCTAAAACATAAAAGGGACACGTGTATCTCCTTTGTATATCTCAGATGTATTACCTTAACATCTATAACTCTTTTTGAACATCCTCATATAGTGACAATTTTGCCCACTCGTTTTGTTATTTGATTGTTTCATTTTCCCCCTTTGAGATCTGTTTTATAAGCAATACTGGTAGAAGAGTATCTCTGTATAGATTTCATGTTTGAACCAAGCTACGGGGAATGTTGAACTTTATTCGTCGGCCCCCAGATGTACCAACAATATCTTGTGGCAATGCTTCTCTTTTGCATAGGCATATTAAAATGGGAAAAAATATATATGCAAACAAGTTCTTATCTAATAGAGATGGGAACACAAATTTGGTAATGCAATTAGGCCTTATACCCAGAATATTGGCATAATGATTTGGGTTAGGCCTCAGAAGAATGGGCATCTCCCACACACACCTGAACATCTATGGAAACAGCCATAATTGTCTATAACATTACCAGAATCCAAGCCTCTACCAGGAAAGACCTAGCACTGCTCTGGCATTGACTTACTCCAAAGAGTGCTCTCAACACTCAGACGACTCATCAACAGCCTGCTTGCAGGGCAGATTGCTACGTATTTAATGGTATGCTGAAACTAGAGGATGCTCCACATCAGCCTGACATCAATGAAAGAAATGCACAGAATCCAGAACCTTTAAATATAAGAATCTGATACCAACAGTAGCTAAAGTGTGAAAAAGTTTCACCGGGACCACGGAGAATGACTCGGGTTGGACAGACTGGTATGCCTAGAACCCAGAGTCGGTCTTATGCCAACAAACTTATAATTTGAGGCCTTTTTGTAATCAGGTCAAGGATTTTTTTCCATCTTCCCCATTTTTCTGGACCTATGCAAACAACGGCAATTGCCACTATCACACCTTCACTGTATTTTTTTATTCTTATCCTTTAAGGAAAAAAATACAATTTATTTTTTTTTCAATTTATTGAACTTAAAAACAAATAACTGTAGTAGAATGCCTGTCTTGAATACAGGCAGGGGATGGGAATTGGGGAAAGTTACACTGGTGAAGGGGTGGTGTTCTGTTTGTGACTATAACCCATTATGATCATGTTACTTAAATTAAAAATATATTTTAAAAAACAAATATTTCACAATGATATTTAAGGTACATAGTGACAATAAATCAAGGGCATTCCCACCACCA
>PVKC010037630.1:0-12946 GCA_004027635.1 Crocidura indochinensis
CAGTTATTCGCCATATAAAAAAAGAGTAAAAAGAGAAAAAGAGAAAGGAAAAAGAGAAGGGAGGCAATGATACCACACAGAGGTGGTGTAAGAATGATACGAATTACACTTGCTTAAAATAGCATTTGGCATAGAATATATATTTACACATCCTAGCTATTGTTTAAGTGATGGTTACAGAGTGGAAAGACATTGCATTTATTTTTACTAGAGGCAAATGATTTATAACTTATCAGGTGTAAATTCCTCAACATTTTCTATTTTCTAAAGAGACTCTTTAAAAAATTCATTGCTGAAATGTTTTACCAAGTCATTTAAAACTTACACTTTTATCTTCCTTTTTCAGCTAGATTTCTAGTTGTTGAACCATCTGTTCCATTATGCTCAGTTCTCAAATAGTTTCTGGCCAGACCGTTTTATTGAAATTTCTTTCACTAAACTTATCAATGAGCTTCCATCACAAAATAATATAGTTTGTGACTTTTATTGGATTTGTTAAATCTGATATTATTTGGTAATGTTTTTCTGTCATTTATATTTCTTTTCTTCACTCTTCCATTTTTATTAGATGGTTTTGCCTTCTATAAATTTACCCCAATCAGTCTCTGTCTGTCTGCACTCATCACCCAAATAAACATGTTTCATTTTCTTGTTCCCTTCGCCAATCAAACACTCAGATATCTTCCTCCTCTTTCTTTTAAGCCCCGCTCTCCTGAGATACAAATTAGTTAAGCACATGAGACTTCAGCTTTTATTAAGGTTTATATTTTTAGCTTTCAAATTTAAATTTTTATTCTGAGCAAGATAGTCTGGCACATATCAACTCTTACTATTTGTATAAACATATTAAATAGACAATGCCTTTTGTTATAGAATTACATGTACCAGATTTCTAGAACTCTAAAATAAACAGAAAGAAACTTCCAGAATAGGAGCATATCTTAGCTGTTTTCCCAAATTTTTGATTTAGGTAGGAGGATATAAAGAATGAGGATCAGACCCATTTTTCAATAGTCAGGGCTTACTCTTCATTTTTTACTTCTGGATCATATGGTGAATATGATCCATATTCTCAGATGGACCATATACAATGCTGGGAAGTGACATTCTTGGATCTACTATATGCAAAAAAAACCATCACAACCTCTTTACTCTCATATATTCCTAGCCTTGCTTAGGTAATTACCACAAACTATGGCATAATTTTTTATTTTGTTTTTTTTCAAGTTATCCACAAATAATGCTCTCGCCCTTCTCCAATAGTTAAATTAAGCTCGTATGATTAATTTTACCTTTGATGTCATAATTTAACTTTTTTAGCTTCCTGAAATGTTACAATAAAGAAAAACCTATTCAGTGATGCCTTAAATTTACTGTCTTAAAATTCACTCTTAGCCATGTCCCCAAAATAGTTCATCTCAGAGACAGACACAAATATGTATACTTACAGATATATTTGATACCTAAGTTACTTACAGAAGAATTCGATAATTTTAGCATACAATTCACCATCGAAATTCACATGACTGAGAATTTTATCATTTTCAATATTTCAATTTTATGTCACCTTATTAGACAATGAAATTAGCCAATTTGGCACTGTCCTTGTATTCACAACAAACATACATAACCTACTTTGAACTACATATTGAAATAAAAAAGACAGTTATCTTTATAAGATAATGAATTGGCAAAGGCAATAAAACCTGAAAGCTAGACTACCTCTGTGAGCATACCATAATGGGAGGGTGGGTGTTGGAACATAGTGTGCATGAAACCCTATCATTAAAAGTATTATAAGTCACAGTTCCTAAACTGTACTTAATGAAAAATATAAAAATATTTTATTATATGAAATCTACTCATTTATTTTAAGCTCATATTGGAATAATAGAAAATGACTTTCATCTGTTTAGTGACCTTGATCTGCAATATTTAACATTCAATTTTATTAATTTACCAAAAAAGAAAAGTTTTTAGTCTATGATATCACAGTTAAGAGTCATAGGTCACACACAAGATAAATGCATTATGAATATAAATAGATAGAAATAACTTATAATGCAACATGAAACGACTTTACTGATGGAATTCTGAAACATTATAATGCAATTTAAAGTACTTTATATGAAATTTTAAAATATAAAACATAAAAAAATGTCATTCTTATTTGGAAAAATTGTATTCACATAATATAAAAAATAGCAGTAAGGGATTTGAAAAATACACAATAAAAAGATAAAAGGTAAATTAGATATGATTGACAAAGTAATAGAAAAAATTGTCTTTAATGTGGCACAAAAATATGAGGCTGTGAGAAAAATGTTAGATGTGAGTACAAAGTGAGAATATCACATATAGAACTAGTTTAATAACACAATCAAAATATATAAAGTTTAGATAGAAATTTCATTTTAGGAAACAATGGGTAAAAATGTTCTAAAACTGTTAACAATTACAAATGAAAAACTTCAGGAAAACTTTATACCTATCATCCACTGTAGTAAATTGTTCAATTCCAAATACCAAAGACTATAGAAATTGTCATAGTAAAATATTACTTACAGAGGAACACTTACTGAGATGACAGTTAATTTTAGAACTATAAAGAAAAATGAAAACCAGAATACAGTTTAATAAAATATGCATTGTCTGATAGACAACTCTCAAAGTGGAGTTGTGAACTTGGTGCAAAAGATTTTCAAGTTATAAGTGAAATAAATACACTGACCAAAATAAAAGTGTGAATTTGCTAACTACAGATATTTTTTCCTCCTTCTAATTACAGATATTTTAACATACATTTACTGGAGATGGTAAATGCATGATTAATTTAAGAGACAATTTTGCTTATCCAAATTTGTACTCTTAGATATTCACCTCTCACCCAAATACCATTTATTCATGCTCTATAGCAACTTTCTTCTAGATATATGGAAAGAGTAATACAATAGAATTTTATATCAACATTATATACTATAGTTCCATGGATAATGCAATGCAAGATGTGCAACACACTAAAATGATAAATACATCACTATAATGAAGTAATATGTCTAAGTCACAAGTTTAAAGTCCACAAGATAGAATAGACATAATCTGATTCTATTCATTTGAATTTTCAAACACATAGCAATAAATGGCACTTTATTTATAGATAGAAATGTATAGTTAATAAAAAAATAAAAGGAGGGAAAAAGAAGATAGAGAAAACCAAGATTGAGCTGGAGTGGGGCCAAAGCGGTGGCACAAGTGGTAAGGCATTTGCCTTGCACACAGCTAACATAGGAGGATTCATGGTTTGATCTCTCAGCTTCCCATATAGTCCCCCAAAATAGGAGCTATTTCTGAGCACATAGCCAGAAGTAATCACTGAGCGTCACCGGGTGAGGCCCACAAAACAAAACAGAAAGATTGGGCTGGAGCAAAAGTACAGTGGGTAGGCTGTTTGCCTTGCCCGTGGCCTAACCAGGTTCGATCTTGGCATCCTATATTATCCCCAGAACTGGCTAGGAATGATTTCTGAGCGCAGATCAAGGTTGTAATCTCTGATCTCTGCCAGGAGTGGCCTCTCAAAAAACAAACAAAAAAAAGTAAGTCAACATTGATAGTAACAAAATTCAGGTAAGGGTTCCCATGAGTAGGATGTGAAAGAAAGAAATGGGAAGAAGGATACTGAAGACTTCAAAGTAAAATTACAAATGTAAAAAGTAATGAAGCAGGAGGCATATGAGCATCATTGCATTATCATAACTTACAGCTTGCCAAAACTTTTATAAGTTTTCAATATGTACACTCAATGTTTAAAATAAAAGTTATGTTGACGGGGACTGGAGTGATAGAACATAGGTGAGTGCTTACCTTGTATCACTACGATCCAAGTTTGATCCCCAGCATCCCATATAGTTAGATCCCTGAGCACTGTCAAGAGTAATTTCTGAGCATGAAGGCAGGAGTAGTCCCTGAGCATCACTAAGTGTGACCCCAAAAACATTGATATTAAATAGAAAAATCCACTGATCATTCTCTGTTTTCTCCTTAACGTCACTATGTGAACTTCTCCTGATTGACATATCATCCCTCCATACTAATTTTTCTAGCTAACTCTTGTATTATTTTCTTATCCTCAAAATATTTTCATCAATTCCACAGTGGATTTAAGAATTCTCTATAACTTGCCTCAATATACATATAATGATATATATAAAGATTTTATTCTCCTTTGTTACAAACTTCTGTCATCTTTTATCTAATATAAGGCATCATGGCATCATGTTTCTATATCCTTAAACACTTTGTAAATTCCTGTAAAGTCATTTTTTACTGGTTTTGTGTGCCCAGAGTTTGATTCAGTTTTTTGTTTGTTTGTTTGTTTTTGGGGGGGTCACACCCGGCAGTGCTCAGGGGTTACTCCTGGCTCCATGCTCAGAAATTGCTCCTGGCAGCCACAGGGGACCATATGGGGCACCGGGATTCGAACCGATGACCTTTTGCATGAAAGGCAAACGCCTTACCTCCATGCTATCTCCCTGGCCCCAGAGTTTGATTCATAATAGATCATTAATTAAATTTAAATGAACTAGCACATAAAAGTAGAGTCATAACTCTATATTTATCAGAATCTCAGATGCACTAATATAAATTGAAGATCAGAGAAAGAAGAAATAAAAAGGATAATGGGATATTTAAAATCAAATTGATCATACATGATTCTGTTGTTGCATCTACATTTGTGACTCTGAAATTTTATTGCCCATTTAATATCCATGCTTTCTACCTTCCATTCTTTCAATATGTGAAATATTCTTCTTTGCTTCTTTCCAAATCATACCCATTTCATATATAAAAGCATATCTTGTTCCTTGCAAACAACTTTTCTCACTGGCCTCTAGTGCTTATGAAAAATTCCATTAAATTAATCAGTAATTAATTGAACTATGAGTGACTGAGCACTTTATAGGCCTTTGAAATCTAAAGAGCCCTCTATGACAGATAAACCACTTGGAATCTGACTTTAGTGATAAATTTTTTTCCAAGAAAAATAGTTATTACATAAAACACAGCAAAATGCTGCAAGGATAAATTCAGCTCTGGATGGTTGGTAGATAACCAAAGGTTCAGAATTCCTAGCATCTACCTCTATGAAAACAAAAATAATTCTGTTCGTTTTCTTCAGGGGTCATTTTTGAACACTGATTAATTACTAGCTTGGTACTCCCAATAGTGCGCAGGAAATTATACTGGGCCATGACTAAAGCTATAACTCTGGCATTCAAATCATCTTCTGTAGCCTGTTAATATATGTTTCCAGCCCCATTACAATTCTTTAATGTTCTTCAAACATAACCCACAATAGACATTGCCATAATGCTTTTCTCCAAGGAACATATTCGTTAGGACCAAAAACACTTATTGAACATATAATATTTATTGAAAGTTAAAAAACTAAGAATACAGATTCAACATAATATTTATGACCTCTCTATAGTGTACAATAATTAGGATAAAAACACTAAGACAATCACATGGTAGTAAATATAACAAATTCTCTATATATTATATATTGAACATTGAGCATTAACAAGATACATTATATGAAAAAAATCAATTATTGATGATATTAAGAATCATTTATTATGTTTTAATCTCACAAGATCTTGTGATTCAATAGTTTTCAAGCTTCATCATGGTGCATTTTAGAGGATAATGGCAACTTCCTTCAAGTAAACGTTGGTGGACATTTTTCTCATATTGAAATACCTCAGAGATTTTGAAAGTGCCCAAGACAGGTTTTATATATATTGATGCATATTTAAATATATTGATATATATGTGATATATTAAATATGTTGATGTATTTAAATATGCATAATTTTATATAATATATAAAATATGTATACTTTAAAATATATATTTTAAAATATATTTAAAATTAAACATATTTAAATATATTTAAGTTTATATATATTTAAATATATGGTTATGTTTCATATTATATATATGTATTTTTAAGGCAGTGTAAGACTTTTGCCTCCATGTTTTTCTGTTGATTTCTGCTAAATTCAGACTTCTTTCAACAGCTTGAACTCAAATATTATTTTATTGGGTGAATTAACAAGACAGGAATTAACAGACAAGAAGTCTGACTTCTTTTCAGACTAAGACAATAAGTACCATCTACTACCACCTCCATCACCCTAAATATGCCCTAAATAAGTGTCTATGTGCTGAGAAACCAAAATGAGACAAAATATAAGACAGAATAGAAGGTTAAATTTCAAACTTCTGTAAAATTTGAGAAAAAAAATTGCTAAGGGGTTCTTAGCCTCTACTTATATTATCTTTTTTTTTTATTGTAGAGAAAATCTTGGCCCATATACGGTGGTGGTGCCCAGAGGCTTTTCCTGACTCTGTCCAGGAGTCATTCTTGGCAGTGCTCAGGGTACCATATATAGTACTGGGGATCAAATTACAGTTTGCTGCACACAAGGAGATTGTTTCACCTCCTGTATTTATAGATCATCTTTACTACATGAAACCAGGCCCCTAGTTCTTGCCATTCCTGTGGTCTGTGTGACTTATTTATCTGCAGTCACCTGGGTCTTGGCTGACCATTCATTTCTCTTCCAGAATAACTCTGTTTCTCTTCAATGACTTTTATTGCTTCCATGAAATAAAAGCTAGTTTATTATACCTTGAAAGAACATGCTTCTCAGATACTCAGTGGTATACATGTAAAGATTCTGTAATTTGGCTTTGTGATCTTCTCAATCAGTGACTGAAAAATAAACAAAAGATGAGGCATCTTTTGATATTTACTAAAGTGCCAGAAGAGGACTAGCATCTTGCAGATGTTATGAAATATAATCTTCACAACTGAGTCAGCTGTTATTATTCTCTTTATTTGTAGATATGAGATCTGACTTTCAGAGAGATTATATGAATTGCTCACACATTGTGAATAAAGTCAACTACTCAAGCACTCAATGAATTGTACCAAAACCATTCTTTGTGTTGTTTATTTCAAACTTACAGAAACTTCTTATTCCTCCTATGAAGAACCAACAGTGTCAGTCGTGGAGGAAACAAATTTGACTCTTGTAAGGTAAGAGTTTAGAATTTTACTGTGAATGTTACATTTAAAAAAACACATGATTCATTATCAAACATACTTTGATATTTATTTGTGTTTGTGTGTATATAAGTGCCCTGACCTGAGTTCACAAATAGGTTATAGTTCCTTTTAATCCACAAAGACTGTGAAAAACATTGCTCTATTTTTGAAGATTTTCAGGTTTTTTATTGATCTAACATACTTAGAATGGAAAAGCATCAATTGTTTAGCTTTGCAATCAAGAAAAAATGGTCTCTGTAGTGTTCATTTACTTAGCAATACGCAAACCCCCCCCCCCACAAAATATCACCTATGCCTTCTTAGCCAAACTAAATATAAACTCTGTCACACTGAACTGATCTGTCATTATGCTAACTCTTAAAAGGAATGGACTATTTCATATTAATTCAATCGGGATCTTTCTATTCAGCTAAGATTAATAGATTCAGCTAATGGGTCATCCTGACAATGGCTAGTTATTTTTTAGTATAGATAAAAAAATAAAACTTTCACCTCTATAGCAATTAAATTCCATAGCAAAAGAAAATGTTAGAGAAAGATGAAAAGTTATGAAACAAGATCAGAATAATAGCGAAGATATTCTATGAGATGTGACTCCAAAGTGGTCACATTTATTGGATTAAATACAATAGGGAGTCAACAAATTGAGCTTGTTACTGTTAGATCTTAATGAGGTATCATAAACTCTCCTTTGACTGCCCAATTCATTATATACATGATTAATGTGTATAGTGAGTACATGGAGATACATCAACAAATATAACTATTTCTTTTGTGGAACAAGGGACGTGATGATAGCAATTCTATTACTTGTGTACCATAAGAAAATAGAGTATTTCTCTGTACTAATTTAAATGCTAAATAATTTCCAGAAACACTCTTCTAAACAAACTCAGAAGTGAAATTTACCATCTCTCATGGCATTCCTTATACAAGCCAAGTTGAGGTACAAAACTAATTATTATAGTCAATTAAATGAATTCATTGATGTTTATAATAAAGAGAGCAATCCTTCCTCCAATGGCATCATACAGTATTTTTCAGGTGTATGTGAGCAAGAAAAAAAAGTCATTCTCAGCTCAAAGCGGTGCTCAATGAATTTGAAAGGATTAAAGTCATAGAAGGTACAGTTCCTCATCAAAAAGAATAGTAGAAATTGAATAGGAAGCACTCTATAAAATATAAAAATATTTGTAAATAATACCAGATTTCTCAATAACCTTTGTTAAAGAAGAGACAAACACTAAAATAGAAAACATTGTGCCCTGAATACAAATATGACATGTCAACATCTACGGAATAAAATTAAAGCAATAAGGAAAATACATTGCATTTATGCACAGTGCAGAGATACTACTTGCACTAGCTTTTTAGATATTGATGTGGAGGCTTTACAAATCCCAGATATGAAAAAAGTCTCGAGACAGATGAGCACTTTGGGTTCCCTCAAATGTTCAGGAATTTGAAAACTTTAATTTTGAAGCAAGCTTTTTAAAAACTCTCCCGTGGTTGGAGTGATAGCACAGCGGATAGGGCATTTGCCTTGCACAAAGCCAAACTTGGGTTGATCTTCTGCACCCCACATTGTCTTCTGAGTCTGCTAGGATTAGTTATTATGCATAGAGCCAGGAGTAGTATGCATAACACCTGAGTGCTGCCAGATGTGACCCAAAAATAAATAAATAAATAAATTGTCCAACAATAGAGGAATGGATCAAAGAATTATGCTATACATAATAAAATGCTAATGAACTATATAAAAAGATGACATTTTGATTTGAGCTACATGGAAATAGATTTTATGCTGGGTAAAATAATCAAGGGAAAAGACAATTATAGATGATGTATAAAGAAATATACAAGGAAATTGATAATATTCAATGAAAATCAACCCTTAGAAACTAACACTATCTATTTTGAAGGGTAGGGTAGAAAAGGGCAGTCTTAAGGTATTGGAGGAATACAGGACTGGTACATTGGTGATTGGTATGCAATGACTACATTATACCTAAAACATAGCAACATTTATACTCTTATAAACTGTTTCCTCAACAAATTAATTTTTTCTGTTTTGGTTCTGCTTCTTTTTTAATAATAAATTATTTAAAGAAAATGTATCACATAGTTGATATAACTGATCATAATACATTTGTTTCAAGATGACAAGAAGGGAGTTATTAAAAAACAGAAAGAAATTAGTAAATCTAAATAAAACAGAATTGGAAAAAGCAGAGTTCATTAGCAGTCATATTTGTGAAAATTGTTGTATCACCAATAAAATCACTAATACAATAGCAGAAGGTTTAGAACACTCTTTTTTTTTTTTAAAGATATGAGATACACTAAAAAGTAATGATGTGTGTTTGTGGCAGTTGTTGTTTGCATAGGCACAGCAAAATATGGAAGAAATTGGAAGAAAAAACCTTTGGCCTAAAAATAGGGAGTGCTTACCCCTGAAGTATTTTGGCATAAGACCAACTGCAGGCATACTATGTTTGAACCCCTTAGTCATTCTCTGTGGTCTCAGAAACAGCTTTTCACCATCACAGTTGTTGTCAGATTTCTGGAGTTATAGATCCTGGTTTCTGTACAGGTCCTATATAGAAATTTGGAGGTGGGGCGTTTGCCTTTCATGCAAAAGGTCATCGGTTCAAGTCCCAGTGCCCCATATGGTCCCCTGTGCCTGCCAGGAGCGGTTTCTGAGCATGGAGCCAGGAGTAACCCCTGAGCACTGCCGGGTGTGACCCCCCCCCCCAAAAAAAAGAAATTTTGGTGGTGTGTAGCATCTTCTGGTTTCATTTCACCATTAGGTAGCACTGGAGAGAATTTCTGTCCTGAAAGCATTCTATTACTGTTTTCAGTTTGTAATGAGTTTGTAATGTGTTATAAGAACTTTTTTGGAGTAAGACAGTATCATGGTGGTGGTGGGACCTTCCTTGGTAGAATTTATTTTTATTTTTTTTGGTTTTTCGGGCCACACCCATTTGATGTTCAGGGATTACTCCTGGATAAGTGCTCAGAAATTGCCCCTGGTTTGTGGGGACCATATGGGATGCCGGGGGATGGAATCGAGGTTCTTCCTTGGCTAGTACTTACCTCTAGCGCAGACACCTTACCTCTAGCGCCACCTCACTGACCCCCTTGGTAGAATTTTTATTCCTGGTGATGGGCATAGAAGACTATGTTTGTAGGTGGTATCCATGGTTCAGGGGTGAATGGCCAATGTCTGATCAACTGAAGTCTAATCCAAGTCACTATGCCAACTTGTGTAAAGGATGCAAGATCTCACTGCAGTATAAAATGTTGTGCTCTTATCTCTGTTAGATAAGAATTTATTTGTATATGTAAACTTTTTCCATTTTAATGTGCCTATGCAAAAAGGAACAATGCCACAAGGTATTACTGGTGCATGTGGGGCTGAGGTATCAGGATCAACAATCCCCATAATCTTTTTCTTACATGATCTCTAAACAAAGACATGTCTACCAGAATTCCACAATAAACAGATCCTGAGGATGGGAGGAATTGCGGCTACAAAAGAAGCTATTTAATGATGGTTATGTCTATTAAAGGGTTTATAAGGTGGTGGTGGTGAGCAAAGGGGGATTATCTATGATCTGGTGGAGAACACTATACAAATAGAGATTATATCTATTAAGACAGACATTAAACTTACATTGATATGGTGACTACATGCCCTCATACATACACATCAGCAGTCACAGAGGATTAAGCCATGGATTACATTTGAAAAGTTGACCCAGGTGATATGGGACAGAACACTTAACGGGAATAAAAAGAGAAAAGTAAACTTAGCAAGTCTGGTGTAAAGGTTTTCCTTTTTTCTTTCCTTAGGTCAGTTGTGGTTGGTGAGGGTGAACTTGACTGGAGAAAGGCTTCATAAATTGTGTTGTGTATAGAGGGTTATGGTATAGAAAACAATAATAAATTTAAAAAAATAGAGAGTGAATGAGAAGGAAAAGAAATTAAAGACCAACAAAGATTGTCCATTTTCTGAACCAGTGGTGGTTAGTAAGAATAGGCTTTGCTTTACTGGGGAAAGACTTCCTGGATTGGATTGGGTATAGAGCACTGTAGAAATCTCTGTGGTATGGTATTGAGCACTGTACAAGGAGTATATACCATGGAGTATTATTGGCGGGTTTGGGCATCCCATTTCCTTTCCTATAAGCAATCTAAAATTATGAGCATTATGGTCTCATGGTACACTAACTACCATGCAATTTGGGAAATGAGACTGATGAGGAAGAACGCCATTTGAGAGAAAGTTCAGTGCTGGTGATGAGGATTGGAGGACCCTGTGAAAGATCGCCTGTACAGTCTAGCTCCTGCCCAGTGGAAGGAGAGACCGGCTAGTCCAAATAAATATTTTTTTTTGTTTTGTTTTTTTGGGTCACACCCGGCAGTGCTCAGGGGTTACTCCTGGCTCCATGCTCAGAAATTGCTCCTGGCAGGCACGGGGGACCATGTGGGGCACCGGGATTTGAACCGATGACCTTTTGCATGAAAGGCAAACACCTTACCTCCATGCTATCTCCCGGGCCCCCAAATAAATATTTTTTATTAATAACTTTTATTTTGACCGAAGTGTTTTACAAATCTTTCACAGTAGTCTTTTAGGTACGTAATAACATTGAATCAGGGACATTCCCACCACCAATGTCGTCCTCCCTCCACCCTGTTCCCAGCATGCATTCCATATCGCTTCTCAGGCTGCTAGTATAAGTGTCTAGCTTGTTGTAGATTGGGTATCGATTCTGTTGCAGTTGGCTTTGGATTTGGTGTTTAAGTATGAACATTTTTTATTTGGTTTTGGTGCCCTCCATTATTTCCCCCACAATTTGTGAGGCAAAACAAGATGTTTCAAGTTATGTAGTTCCTGTTAAAAGGTTAAAAAAAAAAAGAAAAAGAAAAAAAAATGGGTGGGGGCAAAAATTCCAAATAATTTTTTAAATGATTAAAAAACTGATTTAAATAGATTTAAAATTTATTACCACTTTCTAAAATCAGGTTTAATTAAATTAATTAATTGGTTAATTTAAAATAGATCAATATTAACAACTGTGAACATGCATTTGGCTCATCACATTTTGGTTCACTGTATAAGGTAAAGTTATTTATTTATATGTTTATTTATTTTTACTTATTATATTTATTTATTATATCACTGATTGAAAATTAAGGATAGGGACTACACCCAAGACTCTTTCATGTAAAACATGTGCTTCATCTTCATTATTCTCCCAATTTTAATTCATTTTTTCCTTCTTTCCTTTATCCTTCCTTTCTTCCTTTCTTTCTTCCCTTTCTTTCCTTCTTTTCTTCCTCCCTCCCTCATTCCCTTTTTATTGTATTTTTCTCTGATTCTTCCTTTCTTTGATCCTTCCTTTCTTTCTTCTTTCTTTCTTTTGTTCTTTCTTTCTTTCTTTCTTCTTTCTTTCTTTCTTTCTTTCTTTCTTCTTTCTTTCTTTCTTTTTCTTTCTTTCTTTCTTTCTTTCTTTCTTTCTTTCTTCCTTCTTTCTTCTTTCTTTATTTTGTTCATTCTTCCTTCCTTCCTTCTTTCTTTCTTTCCTCCTTTCTTTCTTTCTTTCTTTCTTTCTTTCTTTCTTTCTTTCTTTCTTTCTTTCTTTCTTTCTTTCTTTCTTTCTTTCTTTCTTTCTTTCTTTCCTCCACTCATTTTCCCACCATAATATGTTTAAAATATATTCATTTTGCTACAATCCATTTACTTAACTCCTTTATCATACATTAAAATCATGTATCCATAGGATTAATTCTATTTCATCAATT
>PVKC010037631.1:0-12939 GCA_004027635.1 Crocidura indochinensis
TTACTAAGTATTCCAATATTTGAATTATCTTAGAGATGGAGCAGTGAGTTTATATCTCATCATAAATCTGTTTCCAATTTGTTTTTCTGGACATAGTTCAAATAGAACAACCAATTTATTTATGTCAGCCCTTGCTCTTTTCAGTGACCTCTTTTTGAGAAATGTGTGAGATGAAGAGGTTGTTTAGCAAAAAATAACATGCTACTGAAATACTGATGAAGGTCTTTGCTGGTCATTCACTTGCACCTTTTCTACCCCTTGGAAAAGAAGATACAAACTTGTTATAGAATTGACAGATTTATGCCAAAGTCAATGGAACAAGGAAATGTATACAGAAATAAAGGTGGACTCAGACATTCATAGTTAATCTTACTTAGTAAAGTGACTTGTTGCTTGAAGGTCTGTGTCTTGTGGACGAAGATTATCATACACGTATTTCAGGTCTTGGATTCCACTTAGCTCAGGCAGTCCTGCATGGAGCATCTGAAAAACATAAATGTACAAATAAATATTGGATAAATACATATTAACTCTGACTTAGTTAAGTTTGGATAACTCTCTTTGGTTAAATCTATCTATATCTCTATATACATATATAGAGGCATATGCTGTATATTCATGCATGTGCTCTATATACAATATTTATATACACATACAGGTTCATTTACATAGCAGTGCTTTACTTTGTGCTGCAGGGAATTTGGGGTTATATTCAGAGGTGGTCAGGGGATTTTCTTGGTTTTGGACTCAGGAGTGACGCTTGGCATTGCTCAGAAAACCATATGTGGTGCTGGGGACCAAACTAGTGTCAGTTGCATTCCAGGCAAGTGTGTTAATTTCTGTTATCTGTGTCTCCAATATGAATATATTTTTAACTTCCTATATTTACTAATATAAACAACAACAATAACAACAACAATAAAGACAAGAACAATTAAAATTGTCCTAATAGCTTTAAAAGTATAATTTAATTTTATCTTTATCATAAAAAAGTGATATGAACATGAAAGCTTTAATAGTTAGCCTTGCTTCTTTTGTCAGAAAGGCATCTGCAGCTTCAGAAAAATAAGTAGTAGAAAAATAAAAGCTCCAGTTCTCAATTTCTGAAAAAATAAATTAAAATGTGAATAATTTTAAAAAGTTAAGGGGCCCGGGAGATAGCATGGAGGTTAAGGCGTTTGCCTTTCATGCAAAAGGTCATCGGTTCGAATCCCGGTGCCCCATATGGTCCCCCGTGCCTGCCAGGAGCAATTTCTGAGCATGGAGCCAGGAGTAACCCATGAGTACTGCTGGGTGTGAACCCCCCCCTCCAAAAAAAGTTAAATCTCACTCCCTTTGAACCTCAATTTTCTCATTTATTTAAATTAATATGAAAAAGCCATATTATAAGAAAATTAATTGGTAAACAGGAAAGTTTTTATGTTATAAATTATTAAATGAAAATTATATGATGATATTCATTTTTCAGTAGAAATACCAATTCCTAGAACACCATTTTAATGGTATGTAAACACAGAGTATAAAACTCACTATCTGGTTCTTATCCTTATGTTCTTTCGTGAATTTATGACTAATACTATAAGAGTATATTTTTTCTTAGTCAATTTTGGTTGATTGTTTATTAATATTATAAAACAATGAAATAATCAAAGTTGTGCAAAATCTGGTATTTTCCTGCTAATCCATAGCAAAAATATTGGTTGTATTATAAGGTGGATTGATGGAATATTTTTTCTTTAGTTACAAAGCAAACACATTTGAAGAATGAAAAAAGACATTGAAATAAATTATAACTTTTCAGAAGATAGAGAAGAAGAAAAGGAGAGGAATTATGATAAGGTCTTTAGTATTCCTATAAGTAAGCTGGAGAATTATTTCTTGCTCTGGAATCAAAGCATTGCTATAGAGGAAGCAAAAACCATACTGTTAATCAAAAAAAATAAAGAATACATTAAAAATTCTGAGAATGGGGAAGTCTAAAACTGACTTGATGAAGTTCAAGAGAAAATAAGTGCATTTGAAGGTCTTTTTTCCATTCAAAATATCCAGGCTGAGGCAGTAGTATAGATGAATGTAGAGATAAGATCAAGCTATCTTTTGTTTGTTTACATAAAGAAATTAGAATGACTATTTGGAATATAAAATATCCTACAGATTAGCAATAGAAATGGGATTGAAATAGCCAATAGCATAGTGGGATAGTAGAATAGCATTAGTGATTTCAAATTTTTTGTATTTTATTCTAACGTCAAGAAAGTCTCTTGTGTTTCTACATGGGTATAAGAGTATATACAATTGCTCTTGAACATGGATTATAGAAAGAGATTAGAGTAGGAGATTAGTTAGGAATGAAGACATGTTTTACTTCTTTAGTTAAGAATGGGAGCAAGTTGAATTTTAAATTAAAGTAGGAGGTAGAACTGAAAAGGCTGGCAGGCTGGCTGTAGTCTAAAGCATTTTTTTTCCAATTTTCCTAAACCATGCTCTGCTTCCAACTTTATATTTTTTCTCTGTCCTACTGATTGGTCCTCTCTTCTCATGTTGTGACCCTCTATTTATGCAACTTTAACTTATAGCTCCCTTGGAATCTTTTGCCCACAGAAGGCCTGGTCTAGAGCACTTAACTGTAAGATTTGAGAACCTTCAGCATATTATAGATGCCATTAGGATGGATTAGGTAGACTTGGATAAATATCAACTGTCTCTTCTCATATCAAGATCACAATATCTTTATTATTTTTGAAATTGAGTTAACTTTGGCTTTCAAGACTTTATGCATTTATTAGAATCTCACACATTCTTAAATGTATGGAACTCTATAATATTCCCCTTCAAAGTACCAATATGCCTCCACCACAGTTTCTTGGACTATCTCCATTCATAAAGCTCCTTTTCTGGTAACCTTAATACTGAATGCTGCAGTTAGATCCAAGGATATTTTCATTTGGTTTTGCTTATTCCCTTTGAGTCTTTATATCTCAACCATGAATGAATCATACTGTAATTGTTTTTCATCTCATTTATTTTTAGCTTAACTCTAAGTGACATTGCATTGAGTATATCTATCACATTTTCTTTATTCATTCATGTCACTGGGTACTTGAGTTGTTTCTGTATCAGGGTCATTAACAGGATCACAACAAAAAAATGCAAATATTCTTTCATATTATTTTTTGTGGGGTTTTGGGATAGGCACCTAAGAATGTAATCCTTAAACCACATGGCAGCTCTATTTCTAATATTTTGAGAAATTGCTATCCTGTCTTCCCTAGAGACTAAATTAATTTGCATACCATTTAATAGAATATGAGGGTTCTTGTTCCTTTCATTTCCACATATTCACTGATTTTGTTCTTTCTATTGCAGGGTTTTTAATACCTTCCTGTTATCTATTATCTAATATCTCAACGTGATTTAAATTTGCATTTATATGAAAGTAGGTGGCAATGGTCAATTTTTTTCATGTGCCATTAATAATATTTTTCTTTTATTCTATTGTTTCTCTTTTCTCTTGCCATTATCTTTGTCCTTATTTAGCTGTTTCTACTTTACCAACCATTGGAACAATGTTTTTTAATTTTAATCCCTATTTCTATAATCTTAACTGTTTCTGATTTACTGTCTAAAACCTAAGGTAGCTGATGGAACTTCCTTCACTAAAACCATGCAATTTTCTAGGCTCTTAGGTCTATTGTATTTAGAGTAAAATATTCTCATTTGGTATGAATGAACCTTTCATTAACTAGAATATCATTCAACCTTATTGTTTACATGAGTGTCTATCTGTATGAGACAGTTACATAACTTTACCTCCATTTGCAACAAAGATTATAACTCATAATCTTTAGGCTTCTACCATAGTTGGTTTCCTGTTATAACTTTACCTTCTTGTCTATTTTTGCTTGTTTGCTTGTTGATGTTCACAGCCACAGTGCTCAGGGGTTGCTCCTGGCTCAGAAATTGCTCCTGGCAGGCTCGGGGGACCCTATGGGATGCCAGGATTCAAACCACTGTCCTTCTGAATGCAAAGCAAAAGCCCTAAATTAATGCTATCTCTGGTTCACTTCTTGTCTATTGAGTTTTCTTTAAAAGCTCAGTTTTCTCCACGAGGACTCAACAATCCCACTGATAAGGTTTAATTACTGCTTCTTTGTGCGACTCTTTTCTTGGTCTTACCTTTTCACAGTACTTATTGGTTCCTGGGTTTTGCTCTATTTGACTCATAGATATATTTGACAAAATTTAAATTCTTTGGGCAGGATGAATTGGATTTTTATCCAATGCTAAATTGTTTATATTGCCTCAATAGTTCTTTCTTAATATAACTCCCTACATGCCTGCATAAAGTAATAAAATCATGAGCAAAAAGATGCCTGACCCTGTTAGACAATGAAAAACAGAAACTAACAAGTTTACTCCTGACTGATCACTTTACCAGAATTAACCATAGGAAAGATGTGTTTCCCATAGCAACTTGCATCTAAATTAGGTTTTCTTTCACCACTCTAGTAGAGTTCTAGAGATATCTCTGTATTTATTGGCCAATTTATTATATTTTCATGTCTAATTTTCTAAGAATAGATTTCTCCTTAAATCTGAATAAATTTTATTTTGCAATTTCTCTGAATACCCGAAATTGGCACCTGCTTGCTTATTAGGACTGTCAATTATTTAGGGAAAGTGGATCCTGCCAACATATATGTGCACATGAATGACCACATCATATGCATGCACACACACAGATGCATAGAGTTTGCGACAGCTGCTGAGGGCAGATTGCTTCATTGAAGATGAACCCCTATATCTATCATGCTACTAATTTGAGGTTCTATGCACAAAGTTTCTTTTTTATGTGTTTCTATCTTCATAAAGGAGACTTTGAATGTGGTTGATTTTGCACATCCTCACAGTATGGTCTTATAAAAGGGTCCACTTAAGACACCTCTGTTCTTTGACCCATAATGATTCGGTTCAAGTTTCTCTTAAATTGAATTGCATGGGCAATAAATTTAAGAGGAGCAGCAGGAAAGAGAAGGATAGCTAATACAGATAATGAACAGATGAGCTCTTTTGAAAATATAGGAATATTTAACATTTTTTTACTTTGGTTCTCCTAAGTAAGTCTGAATCTATTTTAATAGTCATGCTTAGGGAAGCAGACACTCTTTGTCACCACACAAAGATGTTAGAAGTATTTCTTTTGGGAAATATCTGATTTAATAATGGGTGTGATAAACATTTTAAACTGGGTGAATGGTCCCTGTGTTCTTTGGGAGCCTTCCATTATAGCTGGAATTGATTTTTTTTAATGACAGAAAGCTGACAAAATACAGGCTTTTATGTTGGTGAATTCAGCCAGCAATTCTATTGAGTGTCCTACAGATGTTTTGCTTTTAAGCATGATGGGAATTTCATGGGTCTTCCCCACACCCCAGCTTTTCCCAGGAGAAAATAAAAAGCATTATGGTTATCTGGAAGCATTCTGCTCTCTACTAGGGATGAGCTATTAACTCAAAGTAGACATGCCAAACTCTTGTGAGTCGTAAACCTAGATACTGACCATTGCTAGAAGATGGAATTTATGACCCATATGAAGTATTTCTTGAGTTGTAACTAGGTCATGGAGAAATATGTTAAATTGGTTTGAAGAAATTAAAACAAAATGTATCGTGAGAGCTATTTGGGACATAAATTCCCCATATAAGTAGAAAATATTTCACAAATTTTAATTTATTTTATAAATAACTTTACTGGAGAAAGTAAGGCCCAAATGTCGATTGATATATATATATTTTTTTAACTATTTTAATGCTATGCCTATCTATAAATATCATATAAATTAGATATGTTAAGGAGATAATTGGCAGGTAATTTAAAAAACTAAGAAAATGATGCACTGCTGGTTAATATATTATTCTATTTGATCCATATTACTTGTGGTTTTTATTTCAATTTCTATGAGTCTCAGAATGCATGCATATGAATTAGTACCTTTCATTAAATCCCACATTTCCTTCTTAGTCTAAAAGTTAAGACATGAATAATAAAAAAATTGGATATAATTAAACATATGATATTTATTTATTTTGGTTTTTGAACCAAACCCAGTGATGCTCAGGGGTTATGCACTCAGAAATCGCTCCTGGCTAGGGGGACCATATGGGACGCTGGGGGATCGAACCACGGTCTGTCCTAAGTCAGTGCATAGAAGGCAAATGCCCTACAGCTGTGCCACTGCTCCCCAACCCCAAAATCATTAAGATTATATGAAATTTTTATTTTGTTTTACTAGTCATTTATAATAGTATGTAGTACTATGCCTACTGTTTAGGTGAAAAATTAATAGCATTCTAATTAATTTTTGTTTGGGGGCAGCACTCAACAATGCTCTGGGATTATTGTAGACTTTGCTCAATGATTACTGCTAGTTGGGATCAGGAAACCATATTCAGGATCAGGGAATGAACTTAGGTCAGTCATGTGACAGATAAGGACCTACTTCTCTGTACTTTGTCTTGGGCCCCTGCACTTTTTAAAGCTTTTTGATTGTATTATGATGCTAATTTTTTCTATAGGAAGGCAAAATAATTCATTATACTAGACAAAAATAATTATATATCAAGAAAAGTTCACCCAGTTTTCTGAATTTTATTTAAAAAAAACTGAAGACCCTGACTTCATTCTGTATGTAAAATATATCCTCCAGAATTTCTAGCATATAGTAAATACTCAAGAACTTAGGGATTTATGTGCTAGAGCCCAAGAGGATATTAGAGTTATAGTACATGAATATTTATGATGTAAATGGAACCAAGGACATAGGTCCAGTTTTTATAGAATTTCCTCTGTGATTTGGAAACAGACTCTGAACCATAGAAGCCATCTCATAATCACTTTAGAGACAAATAGAATTGTCCATCAACCAATATGACTCATCAGCTGTTATTGGAAAAATTTTAGAGGTCCTACATTTAAGAAGATTATAGTAATGGGAGGAACCTTCCTATATATTTAGTTTATTTATGACAAACCAGTATCTTGTTTATGAAATACTACATTTTATGTTTTTTTTTTTTCGAAATCTGTGTTGATTTCATGAGAGAGGGGAGAGAACATTGTTTGAAAGTAAGGGTAAAATCAAATCCTCACTTCAACATGCTCAAACTTTATTCATCTTTACCCATCAGAACTTTTCTATGGTGTTAAAAATGCTTTATATTTATACTGCCTAATGCGAGCCACAGATAGCTGTTGAGCAAGTTGAAATGTATCTAGTAAGCCTTAAGAACTGCATTTAATATTTTATTCAGAATTAATCAATTTATTTTGGAAGTGGATTTGGGGGACATACATGGCAGTGCTCAGGAATTAGTCCTGGCTCTTAGCTCAGGAATCACTCCTGATATAGGTTGGGAAAATATATGGAAAACAGAAATTTGAACCTGTTTGGCTATGTTCATGGCAAACACACTACTCATTGTACTACCATTCATCCAGTTCTTTTTAAGTTCTTATTTTTTAATAAATTTCAACGTAAAGACAAGTAATCTAGAATGATATCTAGAACCCTACTTTAGACAGAAATCATATTTTCATATTCACTAATTTGTTGTTATAAAATGTAAATGTAAATGAATTAATAGAAAGGAGCATTTTGTTCATGTACAACAATCAATATGAGATGATTTACTTATTAGATTATGTGGTAGATGCAGTAATTTTTGTTTAATAAATGATGAAATAAAAGTCTTATTGGACTATAGTAAAATACCTTGTTACCTGTGTTCAACCAGCAAAATGTCAGCCTAGGAATTAAACCTAGGAAGGTCTCCACACACTTGCAACTTTAATTAATTGTAGCACAATTATTGTCCTGTAAAGGCGCTAGACCGGTTTTTTTGGATTATTTATACTGATTTACCAAAAGGCATTTTTGTCCCAACAATCACTTGTGTATGTATCCAAAGGAATTACCACATCTCTCCTCCAGAGGATTGTTCTAAATATCCCCATATCTACCTTTTCTGAATCTGTTCTCCATCCCTTTGGATTAGACAGAGGAACCCTTTTATCAACATGACCTTGACTTGGTAGAGTCAATATATACTTTTAAGTATACTACTTTCAAGTTGAGTTAGGAGGAAATTACTTGATAATTTTTATATTCAGATTCTTAATCTGAAAAATAGATAGATGCACAAAAATAAAGATGGAAGAGTCAGCAAAATTTCTTGCAAAGTGTATATCACAGTGCTGCCATATTGAAAAAATGAGATTGGATTGTGAAGACTCTGAAAGTCTTCACATTATAGCTGGTTCAACCCAAATGACTCTCCTTAATTTTCAATAAAAATATACTGAACTAACCTTGAATATATCAATATTATTGTGAGTAGGAATGTTTGAAACAGTAGTTATGAATTATTAAGAAATAAGTTTATAAAATATACAATAGTACAGTTAGTTTGTTCATTCCTTTCTGTTTTGAATAGCTCTTCAGGGAATGCCAGGCTATTAGCAGAAACAGACGACTGAAAGAGAAACATAAATGAAGCTAATTATTTTTGCTATTTTCCCAATGGACTTACCATTTCTAGCAGGTTCAAGAGCAGACAGCTGTGCTTTCTGACAATATTATAAGCCCGGCAACAAAGCTCTACAAAGCTTTGAAAATTTTGTGGCTTTTTCCCACCTTCTGTAATGAAGTACTCCATCTCTGAAGTGAAAATAAATGGAGCTCGGTCCCTGTAAACCAAAGACAATAGCAACAGTGAGCAGGAGGAGACATGGTTTGTAGGTTATTACGAGAATTTATACAACTTACTTCCATCTAAAATTTTAAATTATTTTCTTTTTACCTTGTTTTTTGTGAGAGACCTAGGGAAACTGGTTGAATTCAAACTTTATATGGGTAATGTAAATATATATTTATAGATATAGTTATTTATATATAGTTATATATAGTGAACTATATATATATACACATACAGATGTATTTATATAGTTGAAGGGGAAGGTCAGGTTATTCTAATGATATCAATTTCTGTGGTCCTAAATATCAAATCCCAAATTTCATTTGAATGACATTATCCTTTAAAGTGATAACAGTAAAAATGAAGGTTAGATTATGGTATACTGAAAATATCCTTATTATTAAATTTTGAAATAATAGAATATATTTGTATTTGACTTCATGATATAATTTACAAGTTCTTTCTAGCTATGCCTAGAGCTTACTCCTGGACTTATGTTCAGGGTTTACTCTGGGTGAGACTTGGCAGATCATATGTGGTGCTGGGTTCTAATCTAGGTTGGTTGAATGTAAGGTAAGTACTTTACCCCTAATTCCCATGATATCTTTTCATGATTTTTCCCCATATATGTTAGCTGATCTTTGGGAGAAATGTTTAAAATAAAAAGTATAATATGTCATAGCAAATTCTTTCACAAGTTGTCTATGAAAAATGCTTGTAAATTTTGAACAAAAGTATTTTATTTTACATTGGGTCCAATAAAATGCTTATCAAAAAAGATGATACTATTAGAGAATTTCATAAGAAATAATGCTTTCTGTGATCCCAAATTTGAAGATGAAAATAAAGAACTAGTTGTCACCACTTTTATCAGTTTGTCCTCTTGTTACTTGAGACATGAAGAAGGCTAACATGGAAAGCATTCGTTTTTCTAAGACTCTAGTAAAGGGAGAAGTATAATTTCCTGGAATTTTCTCTTCTAGTGATGAATATTCTCTCATTTCCTTAGCAGAGCAAAACATAACTGATTAGCTAAATTTATTTCTTTTGGAAAGTTTTTGTAGTTGTAATCAGTATATATGATAACATATTTGCCTCTTCCAAGGCCACTGCGATTCTTAATCAGATGAAGAAATGCATTCAAAAGATAAATTTACAGAAATGTCACTAAAATTATATAAACTAACAGAAATGTTGAAGCAACAAATTTTGTGTTTAAATATAATCATAGTTTAAATTTTTAGTGATTTAAAAAAAAGAAAGTGCTATCTTTTATTTGATTGATGGCGCTCAGTTCTGAGGCATTTTAAAAATAAGTAAGTTAAAACAAATTTAGTCTATTAAAAAAGA
Source organism: Crocidura indochinensis (assembly GCA_004027635.1). Lineage (NCBI taxonomy): Eukaryota > Metazoa > Chordata > Mammalia > Eulipotyphla > Soricidae > Crocidura > Crocidura indochinensis. The sequence goes on from PVKC010037631.1 coordinate 10,104, forward strand.
AAAATCCCATGTGTGACACAGGCCTGCTTATCTTTTGCAGGCTGTGGGGAATCAAAGCTATGATGATCTTTTTCTAGACCCTCTATTGCAAACCTAATCCTACACTATAGATTTGACATATAGAAAACTTTTTTTTTTTTACTTTGGGTTGTGTATTTAGGTCTGATCAATTTTTTTAATCTGATCATATTTTTAAAATAACATCTTTATTTAAGCACCATGATTACATATATATTTGTAGTTGGGTTTCAGTCATAAAAAGAACACCCCCTTTACCAGTGCAACTTTCCCACCACCAATGCCCCCATCTCCTGTGTGATGTTTAAGTAGTATGTACATATCTACCATCTGAATACAAATTTGTTGCAGTAGGAGAAAAGACCATCTGATGTCCCAAATTCTTATCAGTCATATGCTGGAAATCTCTCATTTTTTGACTAACCAAACATACTCTGTGCCCTTTGCTTATGACATTTTTGTATTTGACTTTTACTTGATAATTTACTTGATATTTTTTCTGTAATTTGCCTGAGCTATACCTATTCTTTGATCTATAATTTTAATTTTTTCCTTATAACTATTAGCCACCTTTTTCTCAAGGTAAGTGTTAAATATCACAATCACTATTTCATACCAAAGACCTCTTCTAATTAACTAATCTGTAAAGATTTCTTTCCCTTATGTCCTTAATTAGCCCGATAGCTAACTTATTTTATCTAATTTCTAATAACCCCTTCAAGTTATTTAAACAATCTCCAAGGAAAGAGAAAGTATTTTGGTCTTCCATTCTGTATTTTTAATAATCTAAATAGTCTGATGGTATTCAGTTAGATGCAGTGAATGTAACAGTAAGTAAATATAGCTTACTCAATAAACGTATGGCAGGTTTGACATTTATGTGAAAAGGCCATGTGGACAAATTACTTTCTTAAGATTCTGCCATTTTGTTGTTGGAATTAAAGTAATTGATCCATCATTCCCAGAAATTATTATTCTGTGAAATACCAATAAATGAAGTGAAAAGTGAGCTGATTTCAAAATGCCTGGTTGCTTGGTAAATTTAAGGACATTTGTATCATAGGTACTGATTACTAAGAAGACAAATGGTGGTAGGAATTCCCCTGATTCAATGTCAATATGTATCTATAACATTACAGTGAAAGATATGTAATCCACTTTGGTCAAAATAAAAATGATTATTATATTTAAAAAGAAGGCAAATTTATTCAATATAGGAAATAATGGAGCAATTAATTTTCTGGGTGTTATTTATGGACAAGTATACTTTTAATCATTCTATAAATGATCTCCTTATACATAATAATTAAAATAAGGCATGCACTCCAATATGCACTTACATATTGTCTCATACCAGAGGGATAATTTAAGTCCCTTATGATATCCAGATGAGTATGAAAATCTAGATTCCCACCTATCATTTGTTGATTTGGGTTGGAGAGTAGAAGTTTATGTTTTTCCCCCCTGCCTTTGTAGGTCTTAATACTTTTATCTGGCAGCTGGAAAGATAGTATAGGAGTTAAAACACTTCCCTTGTATATGCCTAACCTTGATTTGATTCCTTACAAGTACATATGAGCATAAACAGGAATCACTCTTGATCATAGAGTCATAAAACCAAAAACATTGTAGGTATGTGACCACCCAACCCAAAACCCAACCCCAAATAAAACAACTTCACCCATGAAAATAATCAGTGTATATAGGTTGAAAGACAAGCTGTAGATTAGGAAACACTTTGTAGACTACACAGTCAACAGAGGACTAGTTGTTAGACTGCATAAAGAACTCTAAAAAAAATGGGACTGGAGTGATAGAGCAACAGTAGGACTATTTTCTGAGAGCATAGCCAGGAGTAACCCCTGAAAGTTATTGGGTGTGCCCCCCACCAAAAACAAAACAAAACAAAACAAAGCAAAAAAATGGGGCTGGAACAATAGCACTGTGGTAGGAGGTTTGCCTTGCATTCAGCTGACCCATAACAACAGACCTCCATTGGATCCCAAGCCAGGAGCAAATTCTGAGCACATAGATAGGAGTAAGCCCCCAATGTCACCGAGTGTGGCCTAAAAATAAATTCACAAAATAACCCTCTCAAAAATCTAACAATATAAAAGCCAAACAATGGAACTGGAAAGTAGATGAAAGATATGAAGAGACACAGCATGAGAAGACATACAAGTGGCAAATAAGTACATGATAATATTTTCAACATTATTAGCTAAAATGGACATAAAAATGAAAGTTACATAGAGTTGTCAATGTATTTTTTTAGAATAAAATAAAAAAAACTGGTACCGAATGTTGACAATGATTTGTAGAGATTGGGTCACTATACATCAATGGCTAAATGTAAAACGGTACAATCAGCCTGAAAAGTCACTTTGAAGTTTCTTAAATAACTGTCAGCAACAGTTTACAACCATGTAATTCACTCTAATACCACCATACAAATTCACTTTTTAAACTCTAGACATTTTTACCCCAGACAAATGAAATCTTATGTTTACACAGACAAACATGCAAATTTTTATAGTATTTTTATTCATGAGAGAGAAAAAAGAAACATTTCATTAGATGAATAATCAGTTTTTGCATGGGATATTATTGGTCAATTAAAGGAACATATTATTGAAACACACCACAGCTGATGCTCCAAAAACTGGAACCATTCCCAAAAAGTTACATGCTCTATAATTACATTTATGTGATATGCTTGAAAAGACAACATTATGAAAATTAAGAGTAAGATAGCAATCCTTGGGGATAGCAGTGGGGGGCAGCAGGAGGTGAAAGCAAAGTGAGTGTGACTACAAAA
>PVKC010037632.1:0-12921 GCA_004027635.1 Crocidura indochinensis
TCTAGTCTCGCCTCCCAATTAGGGAGGTATATAATGGACGTACCATGCCCAAACAGTTGTAAGATCACTAAGTAGTAAGCTAGGCACAGAGGGGACCACTCATTCTAGCAGCCCTGGGGGTGAGGGTGGAGGCTATGGGAGGCAGGACAGGAACAGAGGTGGAGGGAGGACAATTCATTGATGGGAATTACCCTGATTCAATGTTAATATGTACCTAAAATATTACTGTGGAGGATATTAAGCTACTGTGATTAAAATAAATTAAAAAAATAAAATAATGTGGAGAAATGAAAAATAAAAAAAGTAGTCGTATGTGATTACTTTGTAATCAAGTGTAAAATTGGAGGAATAAAATATGAACCCCAAGCATTTAAAGTGTGGTATTATATAAAACAGGTTCAGATAACCAAATTCAAAATGCAATAGTATATAAAGAAATAATTGGAGCTAGGATATTGTGACAATTATGAAATACATGTTAGGAGATAAGATGGTAAGTTTATGAATAATGGTAAGTTAAATACAAATATTAAAAACATTAATATTTTTCCAATTTAAAGTTTCTGAGAATGCAAAGTCCATTTATCTTCTTTAATTACTCAATAAATATACTCTAACACTAAAACAGTAAATTTTATGACATACATATTAAAAATAGTTCATTTTAAAAACCATTAGCTTTACTAGAAAATTTATTATATGGCCATAAAGACAACCATAGGTTTTATATAAATGGCCACTTTAAATGAATCTAAAATGTTCAGTTAAAATAAATAAAAAATTTTTGACTGTTGTGTTATTCTCATTCTTTTTCTGATTGATTCCTTGTTTGAAATGTTTGTCTGTATTTGTGAAAATATGTACTACTGAGAGGCAAATTCAGCTTAAAATAAATGTTTATATTTTAAGCTGACAATAGTTTTAGAATTTATGTAATGCAGTTATATTAATGTATTATACATTTTGCTCATCTATGTCAGCTTTAAACTATAGTTGCATTATTTTCAAGATACTTTGAAACAGATTTGAAAACTACAATTGATTTCATTCTAAATGTAGATCGTTGGGCCTAAGCGGGTGGTCTAAGTGGCATGGCATTTGCCTTGCATGCAGCTGACCTAGGATGGTACACGGTTCGATCCCCCGGAGCCCATATGGTCCCTCAAGCTAGGAGCGATTTCTGAGTGCATAGCCAGAAGTAACCCCTGAGCTTCACTATGTGTGGCCCAAAGAGAAAAAAAATATTTAGACCACTATCATTTTCAAATATAATTGTTAAAAAATTAAAGAAGTCAAAAAAACAGAAATATTTAGTTCTCCAACTATGAGACTTAAGCTAGCCATTTTCATTTTCTCTAGGTTAGTTATATAGGGTAAAATTTATATCTACTAGTCTTTTTACTATATTAACAATGCCTATATTCATAGAACTTTTCTTTTCTACCTCTTTGAAGCTGCACACTGACCAAGATAATGGAGATGGAAATTTAAAATACATCTTAACAGGAGATGGGGCTGGCAGTATTTTTGTTATAGATGAAAATACAGGCGATATTCATGCTGCAAAGAAATTAGACAGAGAAGAAAAATCTCTGTACATTCTTCGTGCCAAGGCCATAGACAGAAAAACAGGTCGACAAGTGGAGCCTGAATCGGAATTTATTATTAAAATCCATGATATCAATGATAATGAACCAAAATTCACGAAAGAGTTATATACTGCCAGTGTTCCGGAAATGTCTGGAGTTGGTATGTATGTTAATATAAAGTAACTTTATATTTGTTTGTCTGCAAAATATTTATCAACATGCTGTTACAAGTAATGGATTCTTTCAAAAATAAAAACTATTACTAGAACTATATTCAAGTGGTAGTCTATTTTTAATTATTTTAAATTATATATTCTCCTGCTTCCTGTCACTGATATTAAAGGTAAATCCTGAGAATTTTAATTTCATTGCATTTCAATCAAACTTCACCTGTTAAATATTCATCCAACTGACAGGTTGGATAAAAAAGTTTTCTTGAAATGACAGGACTATCTAACATACAACAATGGTAAATATTTTCTTTGCACTATTTTGAATAATAACTTAAGTTTGAATTTAAAAAATTTATTTTGGTCATATCATTTTATCATAGAAATAACTTCTTATTATAGGCATAGGAAATAGAAACATCAAGATTTTTTTCTATAATTAAGAATTCAGAATTTAGACTGAAATCTGAAAAGATAAGATTACAAGATGCTGTCTTTCCACCTGAAAACTAAGTTTCAATCCCCAGAACCAAATCAATTTTTCTGAACACCGCCAGTAGTGACAGATGCAGAAGTAAGTCCTGTGCACATCTGTATGTAACTCCAAACAGATTTCTCAATATGTGTATACCCCCAAGTCTTAGAAACAGAAAAACACTAAATAAAAAGAAAATTGTATAATTTACAATATTTAGGATTTAACTCCTTAGGAAATGTATATTACTTGTTAGTTTCAAATATTGTTTTATGCAAAACATGAAAAATTTCACAATTTTAACTGTCTACACATTTAACTAATATTTTTGATCTGTTTTTAATTTATATTTAAATTAGTCCAATAATATGAAACACACTTATGTCATGAAACCATAAAGCCTAGAAAAAGGTTAGTGACTTTTCCTTAAAATATTTAAGCTAAATGGAATTAGGAATGGAGTGCAAAAAAATTACCACGTGATTTCAGTCATTGTGGAATATGAATAGCTACAAGTAACAACCTGTATAAAACTGACAAAACTCTCTTAGACTTAAGGAAAAGTGTAAAAGTGACCAGAGTGAATGTAGGGAGGACAAAAAAATAAAGGGGTTACTGTGGTTAAGGTTTGGGAATGATTCTTTGTCAGTTAGATTGCCAAATTCTATATACATATAGAACTATTTCAGCAATGCTTTTGAAAAGTCTACAATCTTACAAACTCATGACAAATCTATAATGTGCTGATGTTAGTTTTACTAATTAGGAACAATGACTATGTTTTACATCTAGAACATGGAGTGTCCTCAGGGGCATATCAATTTTAAAACAGTTCAGGAAACAAAGACCCCCAAGAGGAAGTCCCTAGGTACTCACGTTATATGAATCAATTTTGAGTAGACATTATACAGACTGTTGCTTAAATCATATAATACTCACATAAAACAAATTGAAATTAGCTGTCTGTCTAGTCTTAATGTGGATTGCAGCAATTTATTTTTATTTGTACAAGGATATGCACACACAATTTGAGAAACTCTCACCATCACTCTGTGGAAATCTTACTGTTTGAAAAATTAAAATATAAATTTAAAATTAAACCTCACATTTATTATTATTAAATTTATTTTATTATTATTATTATTTTTTTAGGTTTTGATTTTGGGCCACACCCGATGATGCTCAGGGTTTAATTCTGGCTATGAGCTCAGAAATCCCTCCTGACTCAGCATGTGCAAGGCAAATGTCCTACTGCTGCACCACTATTCCTGCCCCTCAACCACACTTTAAAAATTGCAGTAAGAAATGCAAAGGAAAATATCCATATTTTGTCCAAGGTTCCATGGTACAACATATAATTAAGATATTTTTAAACTATACTTTTTGTCTTTAAAGTAATCTGCTAAATATATTTAAAAATTCATCATGAATTATACTATGCTTTTATTCTTAAGCCAGATCCTTTAAAATGCTATTTTAATATAATATTGTCTCTTTAAAATGAAATATTTTAGATTTTATTAATTAAAATTAAATAGTGGGATACTAGTTTTAGTAATACATGTATCATACTTATAGTTTCTTAAATTTTGAAATATTTACTGATTTAAATATTACAGATAATAATTGATATTTCAACATAATAATAGAACATATATGAATAATAATATAGGTAATATATGAATACTATATATTGTATACATAGTTAGTTTGTGCCACCCATGGTAACTCAGGGTTTACTCTTGACTCTGTGTCTAGGTATCAATCGTATAGATCACTCAGGTGATCATATTTGGTTCCAGGAATTGAACCTAAGTCTGATGTATGTAAGGCAATTGAACTGCCCACTATGTTATTGTTCCATTCCTGATAACTATATTTTAAAGAGACAAAAAACATAATGTATTACACATTTAAAAAGCTCTATGGATCATTTTCATATCAATTATGGTTCTTCATGTGAACAACAACTTTTTTCATTTACATGAATAAAAAGCAGCAGGAGGCTGATCCATATTACATTTATCTTAAAATACACCATTTCCAATCAGTGATTACTATGCTAAAGGGAAAATACATGTGCCACAATTGGATCAGTAAGTATGCATCCCATTTTCATAATTAAATATGTAGTTCATTTGTCTTCTTATGTTCATATTTTAAGATAAAATATATTTTGAATTTTATTAAGAGCTCTTTACAGGATTTAGAAATGTTTTGTTTTTCTTTTCTCTTTAACGAAAAGAAAAAAAGTGATTTTTTTAAACCTGATACTGTTTATACAAATGTGTTCAAACACATACTGCTCTTGAACAAAGATTTTTTTCAGAAATAAAATCAAATTTACTACTATTAAGTTTTCTGTATGTGTTCGTGTTTATAGGTACATCTGTTTTACAAGTGACTGCAACAGACGCAGATGATGCCAATTACGGTAATAGTGCTAAAGTGGTGTATAGCATTCTACAAGGACAGCCATATTTTTCAGTGGATCCAGAATCAGGTAACAACAGTAATAATCTCTTTCACTTTATGCAATACCTTTGAATATATGATGAATTCATTAGTGGTTTTTATTTAACCTTCTGTTTATTCTCCACTGTTATTCCCTAGAAACAAAAGTTATTTTTTCAAGTATTAAAATAAATTGCTTTAAATCAGAATGTTCTCTCATATGTGGGATATATATAGGATATAAAGAAACTTTGTAGGCAAATATACTATGCCCAAAATAATAGAAATGAACAGCAGGGGAAGTGGTCTCAAATAGGAAGCTTACCATGGGAGCAGGAGTAAGGGGAATAAATTAGGAAAGGGAACACTAGGTAATGATGGAAGAGGAATGTGCCCCCAACAGGAGAAGTTTATGGGTGAGGGAAGGAAACTGAGGATAATAGTGAAGAGCAGTGAAAATTGAAGGGATTAAAGGAAGAAAAAGGTTACTATTAATCATAAACATTTGCTGGAGGAGGCTTCTGACCTAAAGTCATCAGTGGAATTTCAATAAAATCACTTCAGGGAGAGTGGGTTGTACAGGCGGCAAAATATTAAATATGAAATAATGAAACCACATACAGAGTATGTGGGGTCTACACGTCTTCTGGCAGGAGTGCTACAAGTTTAATCTTTAAGCAGGGAGGCTTTATACAGGGAAAAACAGTCATGGGTATAGAGAAGAATGTTTACAATCACAAATCAAATTTTAACAGTGAAATATACTTAAGCTATGTGTGTGAGCCATAAGGATTCTGAGTTAAAAAGGAGAAAGTTGTAACTCCAGGAAGCTCTTTGCTAGCATACTTCAAATGTAAAATCAGGGATTAATAGAAAGTAGAAAATATCTAGGAACATAGTCTTCACTGAGCTGGGCTCTATTGTTTTAGAGGTCAAGTCAAGGAAAGAGCCAAATCCCTTAAGGTGTGGTTCCCTTTTTCTGAGAAGAGTCAATAGCCCAAGGTCTGTATTCTGGCTACTCCCTTGATTTCCAGAAACTGAAGCTGAAAGGACATATTTGAAAAAGAGAAAAAACATTGTCTTTGCTTTTAGGCTCTAAATATTATCCAGAAAAGGGGTTCTCTCAGTAACCTTTGGTGCTGGAATTTCTAAACCAAATTATTTGATTGAGGCCATAATTTTGCCTGAGATTTTACAAAGGAGAGATAGCCAAATAATAACAGGAAATGTCATACCCCAACCATGTATTTATCTCTTCGAGAATTCTTCAAATATCCAGGGGAAAAGGCATCTACAACTGGCCTTTTGAGGAATTCTGTGGGGTTATTTCAGTACTCCAAACCAGGAAAATGTAGGGATACAACTAGTGTGTCTCCTGAGTTCCCCTAAGTTTATGTATGCTGTGGCAAACATTTTAGCTATTGTTTATTGAATTTTAAAGTTAGGACACTAAAGTAAAGTTTTCACAGAGATTTTACTAGTTTCTATGTCAGGAAAAAACAATGCAGATCTAAAAGGTGTGACACTCACCAAAATTAATCACATGTCATTCTTTAAAATTTGTTGACGAGTTCATTTTTTAATCCAAAGTATGCTTTTATGGTCTTAACAAAACTCAATAATACAGCCAGAGTTGGAATACTTTCTATTCTAAGCATTATGTCAATGTGTCTATTGCTTGAGAGACATATTTCAGTATGCTAACTCTTTATCTCTTTGTTATGCTCAATGTCTATAAAATGAATCTTTTATGACTTAGATTTAAAACCTAAAAATCTAAATATGTGTGCACTTCTTTCCAAAAGGCATAATAAAAACGGCATTGCCTGACATGAGCAGAGAAAATAGAGAGCTTTACCAAGTGGTTATACAGGCCAAGGATATGGGTGGCCAAATGGGAGGTCTTTCTGGAACCACCACAGTGAACATCACTCTGACAGATGTCAATAACAACCCTCCTCGTTTTCCCCAGAGTAAGGATGGTTTTATTGCTTTTATATAAAAAAATGTTGTAGTCATATCATGAACAGAGGCTAATCCTCTTGACACAAATTTTTAATTTCCATCAAATTGAAAGCAATGTTGACTATATTCTTCATTTCATGCATATTGAAGAAAACAAAGTAATAGTGATGATTGAGTAACTTCATTTACCCTTTTCTATTTTTAAAATAATTGTGAGGCTTTCCACACTGCCTTATGCCTTTCTTTTATATAGTAAGGATCCATAATAGTGATTGGCAGGCTTTTAATCTAGTGTTTGTCACTGTCTTAGCTCAATTTGTTTTTTATTTGTGTGTTATTGCACTTAGGAATTACTTGTAGCTCTGTTTTTAGAAGTCATTCCTGGCAGGCTCAGGGACCATATGGGATGCCAGATACAGAAGCCAGGTTGCCCACATGCAAGAACCTACTCTTTGTGTTATTGCTCCTGTTCTTTAGTTCACTTGTCTGCATACAAATCATATTCACTTTTAAAATCAAAAGGCACAAACTTGTCAATTTGTTAGCTTTCTAAAGCAAAATCCCATAGTAAAATCAATGCAAGATTGTTTAATTGTAAGTGTAGGCTTTTGTTTTGTTTCTTTAGTGATTACTAGAACAATAATTGTGATGATGTCTTAGATATGCTAATATTTAGTGACAATGCATTTGTGAGATTAAATTAGTTAACCTCTAAAGATGTAGATATTTATGGATTTACATTAAGCCATAAGTACTATGCATGCCATGAAATCCTGCACAAATTCAATTTCCCTGCTGAAAATATTTGGATTTTGCAGTTTATAGAAGAGAAAGAATCTAACTTAAATGTTTAATTAAGGGTCTTGAAATTCTAATTTTTGATATCAATTGCTCATCATTGTTGCTATTAATTAAATTTGTTGGGGCCCGGGAGATAGCATGGAGGTAAGGCGTTTACCTTTCATGCAAAAGGTCATTGGTTCGAATCCCGGTGCCCCATATGGTCCCCCGTGCCTGCCAGGAGCAATTTCTAAGCATGGAGCCAGGAGTAACCCCTGAACACTGCCAGGTGTGACCCAAAAACCAAAAAAAAAAAAATTTGAAATATTAGACTATCCAGTCATGGATGGTGGATATAATCATTAAAATTGTAAAAATACTCAAATTCCTAAATATATGGATAATCTAGCATAGATTGTGAATTGCATTAAGTTTCCTTTAATATAAAATTTAAATTTTTCAATGAATGAATTGCATGTTGATTTGCAGTTCAAACTATTAAGATCAGTTATGTTTCAAAAATATTTGGTAATTCCAATGGTCAAAATGTAAAACAAAACAAAAGAAATACACACACACACACATACACACACACACACACACACACACACACACACACACACAAATACCTAACTAATCTCAAAAAATCCTCCTAAAAAAAACTTACAAATGAGGTAACAACAGTTTAGGCAATGTAAATAGTTCGATCAATGGTTAAAATTCAGAGAGGCAGTTAGATTTAGATTATAAGTCTTACGTCTATACACAGTCAATTGGAAGTAAGGTAGAATTTGAATTTGAAAGTGTAGTTTTCTTTCTTATATGATGATTTTGAAAGAATTTTGAAAACAGTGTATTCACAAAGGTACATTGATGACTAATTTTATTAAATAAATAGAGGGATCCACTGTCTTATTCAGTACCCGCTGTCTAAAAGTATTTTTCTGGGTAAGATAGCACAGCAGTGGGGCATTTGCCTTGCACACAGCCAATCCAAGAGTGACCTGGCTCGATTCCCTGCATCAGGAATGGTCCCCTGAGTCTGCTAAGATATTTCTGAACACAGAGCCAGGAGTAACCCATTAGTGTTTCCAAGTGTGGCCTCAAAACCAAATAAATGAATTGCGTCTGTTTAATTTTAAAATATAAAAGATTTTTTTATTAACATTAGTTTGTAATTTGTTCTTACTTTCTCTGGAAATTCAGAAATATATTTAGAAATACATTGCCTTCAGAGTTAGATTTATAAACATAATGAATAGTTAGAACTGTAGGTAACAGAAACATTCATTTTCACTGTAAGTGCATTAATAAATATATTATGAAGCTTACATACATAGATTTATTTTTTTACTTCCCTAACTTAGAATACAAATACCTATTAACTTAAATGATCTAGTATGTAATGACATTTAATCTTCTTGTAAACAATAAAAATTGGTATTCAGATTCATCTATTACCGTAATAAATGTTGAACATTCACTTTATCTCTCTGTAACTTTCAATTGTTAGAAAATGAGACTGCTATGCCTTTATACATCATTTACCAATTTAAAAATCCTTTTTAACAGTTTACAATGCAATATTATGAAAAACCCATCTACCTTAAAATGAATTTATTTAAGTAAAAGAAAAAAAAACAGAAGAGATGGGACCATTTTGTTATCTAAAAATGAAATGTCAAAGAACTCTGGTTTCACTTTCAGGTACATATCAATTCAATTCTCCTGAGACTGTTCCTCTTGGAACTCATCTTGGAAGGATAAAAGCCAATGACCCTGATGTGGGCTCAAATGCTGAGGTGGAATACAGCATTGCTGAAGGAGAGGGAGCAGACGTTTTTGATGTCATCACTGACAAGGATACACAGGAAGGGATTATAACTGTCAAACAGGTTTCTTTTCGCTGTCTTCAGTTTTTTATTGAAAGCACTATACTTTACTTTTGCTTTTCAGTTAAGGGAAGATAATCCTAGGATTTATTTTTGCCACCTTTTACATGCTATTTATCCTTCATATAAATTGGAATAGTGTGATTACACTTCAAGTTAAGTGTAATCTTTATCATTGGCATCTAAAATCTGTTGCTGACTGCCAATAGTAAAATATACTCGCATTGCATATCTTCAGAAGTTCAAGTGTGTGTTTTATATCACTGCATGGTAGAAAAATTAAGCAGGTGCATTTTATTATGCATGTTAAATATTTAAATTGCTAAATATAATGACTTATATGAGTCTATGCAACCTACTGATTAGATTTATTTATTTATTTTTGGTTTTTGGGCCACACCCAGTGAAGCTCAGGGTTACTCCTGGCTATACGATCAGTAATTATTCCTGGCTCAGGGACCCTAAGAAACGCTTTGGAAATGAACCGAGTTCAGCCCTAGATCGGCCCCTTACAAGGCAAATGCCTTACTGCTGTTGCATCGCTCCAGTCTCTGATTTGATTTTTAATTATTAATGCTCAAAATGTTTATTAGAAGGAGCGATGGCTCAGTAGTAGGGCGATTGCCTTGCACTTGGTTGACCCATGATGGATTGTGGTTTGATCCCCCAGCGTCACATATAGTCCCCCAAGCCAGGAGCAATTTCTGAGTGTATAGACAGTAATAACCCCTGAGCATCACCGGGTGTGACCCCCAAAAAAGTTAAAATGTTTATTAGAAAACATTATGAAAATAGACAAAATGATTCAGCAAAGATAGATGACATACTAGTTTTCCTCCATACTTCATACTTGCCTGCCGTTTGTATTTTTTCTTCATATTGCATGCTATATTCCAGATAATTAAAATAAATATTTTTGTCTTCTTAAAATGCCAGCTTTGACATTAAAGGAGTTTTTCAATAAATATATATATATATATGAATGGCTTGTGAAATTTCTATTTTTATGTGTAACCTTGTAATAATTGTTAATTAAGTTATATATTCAACACAAGATGCATTCTCTAAAAAAACAAGCTGTGAAATTGTTATGAAATTTGAATGAATGTTAATGTATATGCAATTATTATTCAGACAAACCCCCAAATTATAAGACAAAACTCATTCATTTCAATGTTAACTGATATACTTAGGAAGCAATAGTTGGGAAACTAATTTTATAAAAATTGCTGATACTATTAAGAGAAAGCTTATTATATAATTTATTTATGTGAGATAAGAAATGAAAAGTTATGAATGAGTAAAAACAAAACTAAAATTGTCACTTAGACACTACTGGGTATGTGAATCAGAGGAAAGGTTCAGGAATTGAAGCTATGAAGGAATGTAATAGGGGGTTTCAAGGGGAAATGGCATTCTTATTGAATACATGTAAAGGTGGCATGTATTTTAAAGAAGTGTGACATTTTACATTTAATCATACAACCTAATATTGCCTAAATCAGATGAATTGGCTATACAAAAATATATTTTGGCCGTGTTTGTGACAATATTTTGCTAAATCACAGTAATAGTAATTTATTTTTAAAAGTTTAAACATTTTGATGTTGCTATTTAAAAAAATTGAAATTGTTTTCTCTTATATCTGCATCATAGACTGACATTTCTTATTTTGTTTACCTTCAGAATTTAGATTTTGAAAAGAAAATGCTCTACACTTTAAGAGTAGATGCAAGTAACACCTACCCTGATGTGCGATTTCGACACCTGGGACCTTTCAAAGACACAGCCATGGTGAAAATATTTGTGGAAGATATAGATGAGCCCCCTGTGTTCAGTAAAATATCTTACTTGATAGAGGTTGATGAAGATGTGAAGGAAGGGAGCATCATTGGTCAGGTTGCAGCATATGACCCAGACGCTATGAACAATTTAGTAAAGTAAGTTTTTGAGAAGATATATGCTGACAGGAAAAAATGACCTATAAGTTAAGCAAATAGGTTTTGTAAGAGTTGACACAATACACAAATTACAAAACACAAAATTGCATAATGTGCTATATTTTTCTTAATTTTTTACTACAATTGAAAGAAACTACTTAGTAATGGAATTTCTTTGCTTCTTTTTTTTTTTTTTTCCTTTTTATGCAGTTTGGAGGGTGGTTAATTTTAGGGGTACACCCAGCTGTGCTCAGGGTTTATTCCTGGCTCTGTGCTTTTTTTTTTGTTGTTGTTGTTGTTGTTTTGTTTTTTGGGTCACACCCGGCAGTGCTCAGGGGTTACTCCTGGCTCCTTGCTCAGAAATTGCTCCTGGCAGGCACGGGTGACCATATGGGGCACCGGGATTCGATCTGATGACCTTTTGCATGAAAGGCAAACGCCTTGCCTCCATGCTATCTCCCGGGCCCCATGGCTCTGTGCTTAAGAATTACTCCTGCTGGTACTCTAGGGATATTATGTGTTACCCCAGAGACTTAAATTTTGGAAAAAATAACAAATCAAAAAGAGCCTGTACATATCTTCACTTATAAAGTAAAAGGATGATGTCAGACAGAAAAGTTAATTGAGAACTAGTGAATCTCAAGCTATGCCCCTAAAAGAATACAGCGAAGTATTCTAATATATACAGCTATACCTGAAAATATAGCACCTATGATGACTCCTTTAGCCTAAGACATGTGTGCAGAAATGAAAAACTTTCAATATCCAATTAGAGTGCAACAAAACAACAGTGATTCAACAAGGAAACAGCATTGTAATGTGTGATCTTCTGCTTGCTTTAGGAACAATTTAGGACTTCTGATCCCCAGAGCAGAAATAAGCTATAATAAACATAGCCAAGAAACATTTTCCAGGGAAATCTGGGAAACTAATAATGCTCACCCACCAGTAAAGCTGTTCATCAAACATGTTTTCTCGAATACATCTGCCACTTGCAACATGAGATTATGATTACAATTAGCAGCTGTTGTCAGCTCTGCTTCATCTCATTAGTAACCATGGATTCCCCAAGTTATAGGGTTAATTATAGCTTTACAGGTACTGAAAGAGCATGCTACATTATCCCACACCTATATTATATTCAACAGATTTAAAGTTCAACAGATTTTGAAAGGTCTTTATTTCTAAAATCAAGAAGCATGTATAAAACAAATGTATTATAACAATTTTAGTTGTCTTGATAAAATGTATCATAAAGTTTTACCATTAATGGGTAGAAGTGAATAACTTCATAAAGTATTTCTCTGTTATTTTCTTAATTTTATAGCAGCAAACAACATTATTTTTTTGTAGATAACTAATATTTTTTTAAGTATGAGGATTTTTTTTCTGAGCTTTTTATAGCGTATTGTCTCTCTGAAAAGAATGGAAGGTTTCATAGTTCACAGCTGGAAAATACATTTTTGTGAGCAATGGCTGGAAAAAAAGAATAAGCATATAAAGCACCTGAATAATACTGATGACTTATCTGGAATTCAGTAAAGGAAAAGGAATACTTATATTGGCATATATGTGTATATATCATGATTTTTCTCGGTGTATGACATTTAGTTTTTCATGTTTTCTTATATAGATGAAAGTATATGGATATGATAT
>PVKC010037633.1:0-12939 GCA_004027635.1 Crocidura indochinensis
TAGCTCTGAGGGGGTGGTGAAGGCAGACCCTGGTCATCCCCCAGTCTGTAGTCCTTTGTGTAAGTGCCTGGCAAGAATGACGTGGGTCTGTTCTTCCCAGGGCAGCTGCAGCAGGACTGGGAGGAGGCAGATCCAGGCAGCACATCC
This sequence comes from Crocidura indochinensis, assembly GCA_004027635.1. Classification (NCBI taxonomy): domain Eukaryota; kingdom Metazoa; phylum Chordata; class Mammalia; order Eulipotyphla; family Soricidae; genus Crocidura; species Crocidura indochinensis. Next base: position 148 of record PVKC010037633.1, read on the forward strand.
CTCCTGTATCCTCCCCTTAGATGTTTTCAGTTGTAGGGGACATGCATCCCAATCCCTCTGCTTAGCCTGACCCTGATGTAGGGACTCTTTTTGTCCCCAGTGACTGTAGAGATGGCAAGTTTGTTAAGCTCTTCTCTGACCAGCTGTCTCCTGTCTGTCCTCCTTATCCTCCAATTGTCTTTCAGTTATGCAGGTAAGATTTCTCTTGTTTTATTCCCTGGGGAATATAAAGGCTGATTACCCTGGGATCACTCCCTTCATTCTGTCCTCAAGTTGCTAGGAAAGTTATTTTTCTAAGACACAGGAGTATTGACAAATATTCCCTTCCTCCAAAATTTCCTAAGATTTTTATAACCTTCAGAATAGAACTCAATATTTTGGTTCTTAAACTCGACAATGTGACCTTAAATGAAGATTCTCCTTGAACTAGTTATTTTCTATTGTTCCAGGTTTGGTTTCTAGAAATTTTTGTTCATTAGTCTATTTGGGGGCCACACACAGCAATGCTCAGGAATCATGGCTGGCATAGTTCAGGACACCATATGTGATATCAGGGATCAAACCTGGCCTGGCAGACTGCAAGGCAAGCACCCTGCTCACTGTTTCTTCAGCCCAAGACATTTTTATTCAATGGGGATATTATAACAACCTCTTGAAAATGCTGCTAGTGTTCAGTAAGATAATGTACAAACCATGACTGTAAATCCAAAAGGTTTAGTAGTACTCATTTAGTGGTACCTTGTCTCATAGTAAATATTATAAATATATATTAGATTGTAGCATCATATTTGTGAGGTCTACTCTATGTTATTAAGCAATAGTAACTCTTTTCTTTGAAGAAAAATAATTAGGTTGTGTGTGCATGAGAGAGACTGTGTGCTTGCGCTTGTGTGTGTGTGTGTAAGTGTGTGTGTGTGTGTGTCTGTATGTATGTGTGCTTTGAAGCCATATCCATCAATACTCAGGGATCACTCCTGGCAATTATCAGACTACATGGGGTACTGGGGGTCAAACCTAGGTTATCTGCATACAAGACCAGAACAGTCCACTATACCATTTCTCTTGCTCATGGAATAGTTTTATTTGGAGAAATAAGAGGAGAGGAAGAGAATTTTATGTTCAAGGAAATACATGTCCAGAGGGGAGAGATCTAAAAGTACACATCACAGATTGTGAGGTAATCTCCTAAATAGAGAATGCCACTAGCAAGTTTATTTAGAGGAACTCTGCTTTTATGTACTGTGAAGAAATAAAAGGAACAGAAGACATTTACCCCATCTAGGAATCTGATGGATAGAGAAACCCACTCGAAGTGCCTGCTTGATAAATCTTCAAGGTGTAATAGAGAAAACAGCTTTATCTTCTAGTAGATCCCAGACTGACTGAGGAAATTTATCCCACATATTAAAAAATACTGAGAATGTGTATGTACAACATGGGATCAGGTTTATAATAGGGCTAAAGATACAAAGGAACGGTAGAAGGAAATAAAGCCACCTTCCTCATGGAAAATCTTTGCAAAGAATTTGTCAACCAAGTCTAAACAAAGACTGAGGGGTGGAAGAGGTAAGAGAGTGATAAATTCTAATCATTTAAAGAGCTAATAAGATCAATTCCACCTATTTTTTTTTTCAATTCCACCTATTTTAAATACAAGAATTAAGTGATAAGAGTTGACTCAGTGGACCGGAGAGATAGCATGGAGGTAGGGCATTTGCCTTGCATGCAGAAGGACGGTGTTTCAAATCCCAGCATCCGATATGGTCCCCAGAGCCTGCCAGGAGCAATTTCTGACTGTAGAGGTAGGAGTAACCCCTGAGCATTGCCGGGTGTGACCAAAAAAACAAAAAAAAATTTTTTTAAATTTTAAAAAATGACTTGACTCACATTTTAAGGCCTAGAGGTCTGCCTAAAGGTCTGGCAGCAGAATGTGTTGGTAGAAATGTGCGCAGCAATTAGTAAGATCACCTCATAATAAAATGTTATTTTTCAGGGTATATCTCACACACACACACACACACACACACACACACACACACACACTTTTTTTACTTAAAATGTGTTTGTCAGAAGACTATTCCAGATCATTTATTCAAATTCATTCAAATTTCAAATTCAAATATCAAATCCTATTATAGTAATTTTTCCTCAATTGGTGTGTTCATTGTGAATATAAAAATTGAGCTCTTTGAACTACTTCTTGGCTCTAGAAAGTGTTAGTCAACATTTCATTTAAAAGTTTATTAACGGGGCAGGGCGGTGGCGCTGGAGACAAGGTGCCTACCTTGCCTGCGCTAACCTAGGACGGACCACGGTTCAATCCCCCGGTTCCCCATATGGTCCCCCGTGCCTGCCAGGCGCGACTTCTGAGTAAATAGCCAGGAGTAACCCCTGAGCGTCACCGGGTGTGGCCCCCCAAAAAACAAAATAAAACAAAAAAAAAACAAAAACAAAAAATGTTTATTAACAAGAGCTGGAGAGATAGCATGGAGGTAAGGCATTTGCCTTTCATACAGAAGGTCATTGATTCGAATCCAGACATCCCATATGGTCCCCCGAGCCTGCCAGGAGCAATTTCTGAGTGTAGAGCCAGGAGTAACCCCTGAGCACTGCCAGGTGTGACCCCCCCCCCAAAATGTTTACTAACAAGTAGGGCCAGAGTAATTCAGTAAGTAGGGTACTTATTTGCCTTGCATGAGGTCAACCCAGGTTCCATCCCTGGCATCTTATATGATCCCCTGAACACTGTCATGAGTAACTCCTGAATGCAGAGTAGTAAGGCCTGAATATATGTGGGTGTCGCTTCAAAATAAAGCAAAAATATTTACAATCAATTAAAAAAATAGAAAAGATTCAAATGACTACTTTCCTCTCTGTATTGAAACATCCTTTCCCATAATATAGATATTTGTCAATGTCCCCTCTGATACTCATATTTTGATATCTTGGACAGGACAGTTCAGAGTAATAGGACCAAGGCACCCAATTCGAGCTCTTGTGGGGGATGAAGTGGAATTGCCATGTCGCATATCTCCTGGAAAGAATGCTACAGGCATGGAGATCGGTTGGTATCGACCTCCCTTCTCTAGGGTGGTTCATCTCTACCGAAATGGTAAGGATCAAGATGGAGAACAGGCTCCTGAATATCGTGGCCGGACTGAGCTGCTCAAAGAGGCCATTGCTGAAGGAAAGGTGACTCTCCGTATACGGAATGTCAGATTTTCTGATGAAGGAGGCTTCACCTGCTTCTTCAGAGATCATTCTTACCAAGAGGAGGCTGCAATGGAATTGAAAGTGGAAGGTAAGTAGCAGCATATAGTATTAAGTATTATCTCTTGGGTGAACAAGACCTCCCTTTGCACTACTGTTTTTGTTTTGGTTGGTTGGTTGGTTTGGTTTTTGGCTCACATTGGCTGTGCACAGAGATTACTATGAGACTTGAATTATACTCTCAGCTAAGAGAAAAATCCTCAACCCAAACAGTTCTTTGCTAGGAATCAATGTCTTATAAATATTCTTATCAGTACATGAGAATTCATATACTGATGGGTGTTTGAAGATAATTCTTCATACCCGAGTCTCACAGATTGGAGATGTGGATCTGGAAACAAAGCCTCTGCAGAAAATAATCCAAACCTTGCTGGAGAGATGAAACAGATCCAGGTATCTTTCCACCAGGAGCAGCAGTGGAGATCTGCCTGAGTTTCGATTTTATTGGGAAGAGTAGTATCACCCCCATGGATGGAGAACAGGTTAGGGTAAAAAGCCTATCCAAAGGTTCTTCCTGCCAAGATGGGACAAACACATGCAAAGAAGAAGCCATCTCTGACTTGAATGAAAACTGGTTAATTCAACACGTGTTTATAGAAAGATCCAAACTAGAAAAAGTTATAAATGGAGGAAGAATAATACAAAATAAATGAGAGGCTGGAGAGATAGTAAAGCAAGTAGAGTGCTTGCCTTGCACATGACCATTCCATGCTAGATTCCTAGTGTCTAATATGGTCTCCAAGTCCTGTCTGGAATGATTCCTGATGTCATAGCCAGGAATAATCCCTGAGTACAGCTAGGTGTGACCCCAAAACCAACTCCCAAAAATACTAGAATTTCCAATTATTTTGTGTTAGTCAAGGGAATATGATATGATATGATTTCATATGATATGATAAAGTTAATCAACGTTATTAAGCATACTTTTTCCCTTTTTGTTTTGCTTTGGAATGTCTTTATTCATTTGTCAAGAATATTCCTGATTGATAAAATTGAGCTAATATTATCATAATAGATATTTATTAATTGCTTCTATGGTGATTTATCAGATGAAAACTAAGTATATTGAGATATACTTAGTAGTGTAAGTGACTACTCACATAAAAACAAATATCTGAATACAATTATAAAGGGTAAACTCTATTAATTTGTGTAATGAAGATAGGGGACTAGGAGTACATTAGATCTGTGCTCAGGACTTGTTTTTGGTTCTCTGCTCAGGGATCATTAGTGGTGAAGCTTGGGGACTCATGAGCTGCAGGGAATCTAATAGGTCTTGGCTGTCTACAAGCCAAGTGCCAAGATTAACTCTTATTCTATCTCTCTAATCCTCATTATCAATTTAAGCTCATTTCTTCCTCCCTCTAGAATTTCATCTTTTTTTGGGGGGGGGCCACATCCAGCAGCACTCAGGGGTTACCCCTAGCTATGTGCTCAGAAGTCGCTCCTGGCCTGGGGGACCATATAGGAACGGGAGGGGGTGGTAGAACCGGGGTTCCTCCTAGGCTAGAACAGGAAAGGCAGGCACCTAACCTTCATCGCCACCGCCCGGCTCCTAGAATTTCATCTTAATATGCTTCCTGTGGTAGATGATTTTGAAATTTCTGGTTTGTTGTTTGTTTTTAACATCCCAGGATGGGATTAAGATATAAATAAAGTGAAATAGATGAAAGGAAAGCTTTGATAGTTAATTATTATTTAGTTGATAAATACTGAACTGTCGTTTATAGGATTTGAACCTCAGGTTGCTTTAGTTTTTCTCTTCCTCAACAAGCAGCTGTTAGGGTCCTTGCTGGTCCACCACTCAATTAGAGACCACAACAACTCCAAGAATGCAATTAGCAAGAGCAAGTTTATTGACTGACTAGCCAGGGCTTCGATCATGTCAAGAGACAGAAAACTGGAGCCCCGAACAGCAAAGCAAGAGGGTTTTTATAGGGTTTAGGCTATAGGGTAGGGGGGAAGGCATTGTCCAATCAAGAGTTTAATTTAGCTTTTTTCTTCCAAATACAGGTCAGTGTTCTGTGTGTGTGGGGGGTGGGGGGAGTCCATGGGGAATTTGAGTTTGTTAATAGTATTGCAAAGATTTGGGGCTATAGGATAGGGGAGAAGGCAACGTCCAATCAAGAGTTCAATTTAACTTCCTTCTCCAAATACAGCTCAGGGTTCCGGGGGTGTTTCCAAGGGGATTTTTGTGTAACTTCGTTACCACGTTACTAACACAGGGTGCTCATTTGGCCAAAGGTTTGATTAATTGGTTTGATTGTCTTTTGTCATTCTATTGACTGAACAGGAGTCTGGATTAAGCATTTCAAGTTAAGTATCACAAGCATTACAATGGATTAAGCATTACAAATTATTGCTAGGCCTTAATTACTATATTTTAAACATGCTTTTTCCTAACTCCATTCTTTCACATATCTAGATTCTATTATTGCTATGCTTTAATCAATATATATTTTAAATCCTATCTCCACAAGCCAAACATTATACCTCAGACATCAAACATTGGACAATAGAATCATTTTTTTTTGTTTTGTTTTTTTTTTTTTTTGGTTTTTGGGCCACACCCATTTGATGCTCAGGGGTTGCTCCTGGCTATGCGCTCAGAAATCGCCCCTGACTTGGGGGGACCATATGGGATGCCGGAGGATCGAACCACGGTCCATCCTACGCTAGCGCTTGCAAGGCAGACACCTTACCTTTAGCACCACCTTCCTGGCCCCAAGAATCATTTTTATATCTCCTGAACAACTGTTGTAGTCCTGGAAAAGAAGGTGGTTTTATATGACAAAACATTGTTTCTAGAGACAATTACAAGAATATAAAAATATCTTCTTCCTATACCACTGAATATTTTCCATACAGTGTTTGGTTGGTTGATTGATTTGGTTTGTTGGTTGATTGACTGGTTGGTTGTTGGTTAGTTGGTTGGTTGGTTTTGAGCCATATCTTGCAATGTTCCCAATTTATTCCTGGCTCTGTGTTCAAGGATCACTCCTGACTGCTCTGGTGATCAGAGCAGTACCAGGATCAGTCAGGTGAAGGCAAACACCTTAAACTCTGTACTTTCCTTCTGAACCCCATCATTAAATATTTTTTATTGGCTTATTTGTACCTACAAGGAAGTTCTCTCTAGTTTGCATATTTTCCTTCTTCTAGTTCATTAACTTGATCCTCCACCTCTTCCTCCTCCAGCACATTTCCCACCCATCAAAAAAACAAACTGATTCTGGGGAAATTTTTTCTATATATATTTTTTTTTTCTAATATATTCTATATTTCACCTTCTTTCTATACATATGTTTAAAGTTTAAATATTTTGGGGGATGAAGCCATTGTATAGGGAATAGGGCATTTGCTCTGCATATAGTCAACTCAGGCTCCCACACGGTCACCTAAACCCAACGGGAGTGATTCACAAATGCAGAGCTAGCAGTAATCCCTGAACACTTCTAGGTATGGTCCAAAACCTAAAATATATATAAAATTTTAATAAAGAAAATTTTAAGTGTGTTATAAAAAGCATAGGGATCACCACCATTCCCCTTGCTGGAGAACAGATAAATTTAGGATAATTCAGAACAAGTTTCTTCTATTACCCAAAAGTTTGTTCCTATTTGGCATTATTTGGTAGATTGGGGAATCGAAAGGGTAATCTGGGACTACTATGATAATTAATTCATACTAAATTTTTTTTGATAGTGATTTTGCTCTGTTGAATTTTCTATAGTTTAACTTGTTCTGATAACTTGTTGTGTGCTGACTGCTCCTCGTGGTATATTATTACTCTTAGAGGTGCTCAGGGAATTCATATAAGGTGCCAGAGATGAAACCTAGGTTGAGTGCATGCAAGACAAACACCCTATCAGTTGTACTTTTTCTGGCTCCCCTCACGTTTCTGTTGATGTGTACTGATGTGAATCTATGTACCTGCACTCATGTTCATGATATTGATGGTCCCAAGCTAAATTAACTACCCCTTTTTCTTACGAGAGGTTGGCAGTCAACTACTTTTTTTTGTTGAGCAGTGCACTGAGATGTAGAAGGGATTGGGGTGGGGGTGTTACATGATATAATTGTTCCTGGCTCTTTGACCATTCTTTCAGTGCCCCTTACGTCTTTGGTTCACCCAAGCACTCCTGGTTAGAGCATAGGCTAAGGTGCTAACAAACAGACATCCTAAATGATGAAGCAAAATAATATTTCTTGTTGTTTTTACAGCATAAGACTTATATTACTATCCTATTCTTTTTTTTTTTTTTGTAATTCTAATCTTTTGTTAAAGCAAAAATAGATGTGCCAAAAATAAAAAAGAAGAACTTTTTTTTTTTTTCAAGTCCTTAACTAGTAACTTTCTGTAAGTTTTAAGGCAGAATTTTCTTCTGGGAACATAATAATAGAAAATAAAACTAAATTTTCAGCTTTTATTTTAAAAAATTCTCTTCATGTGGGACAGTACCCCCTTGTATGAGGCTAATCAGAGTTCGATCTCCTGCATCCCAAATGGTTCTCTGAGCCCACCAGGAGCCAAAAAAAAAAAAAAAAAACAGAGCCTAAAGCGCTGCTGGATGGGACTGAAAAATAACCCAAACAAATCCTCCTTCAAGAGTGGAATTTTGTTCTTTGTAATTGAATCCCTGCCCTAGAGGGAAATATTTTAGCCTGATCCCCTAAAGCAGAGAACAAGATGAAAAGAGTTGATTAGCAGCTGTATCACCAGAGATGCTGAGTGCCAAGAAACACACAGAAAAAGGGAAAATAAGGGGAAGCCCTGAGAGCTCAGGGTCATCTCCCTAATCACCAGTTTCAGTTCACATTGTCTCCATTACCAAATCCCTTGAATCTTACTTATTTAGCAACTCCAGAGGAAATATTTGTTCTTTGTTTTATTATGTGTCATTGTTTTGGTTTGGTTTTGCCTCCCTAGATGTGCTCAAGCTATTTTCGGCCCAGGCTATTCGTGGCTATTCCTTGGCCAACCAAGTCAGAGATTCAATGTGAGGGCCTGATAATGTAGTGCTAGTAAAAATCTGAAGCTGAAGATTAAACTGGAGGCCACTCTCAGGGACTTATAGGAGCATAGTAGCCAATGATAGGTGTGTTTCTCGGAATGGTGTGGTGCCAGGGATGGAACAGTGTGTGCCTTAACCTATTCTATCTGTCCAACCCCTTTCAATGCTTTTTTCAAGTATGACTCCTTTGACAGATTGGCAAAGCTGATGGATTTACTCATAAGGAGACTTTGAGTGCATAAAAGATATATTTGTACTAAATACAGTTATCTAAATCTTGAAATAGTAAGACATAGCCCTACCAATTTGTATAATTTTAAAATAGTTGATGAACAAAAGTGTTATTTTCAGACTTCTGTAAGTCTAACATGCTATAAAAATCCTGTGGTTTTTATTTTTATTATGACACTATGATTTACAAAGTTGTGCATAATAAAGTTATTTCAAGCATACAATATTCTAACACCTAATGCACTCCTTTTAGCAGTACTTGAGTTTTTGTTTTTGTTTTTGTTTTTTTGGTTTTTTTTGGGTCACACCCGGCAGTGCTCAGGAGTTACTCCTGGCTCCATACTCAGAAATTGCTCCTGGCAGGCACGGGGGACCATATGGGGCACCGGGATTCGAACAGATGACCTTTTGCATGAAAGGCAAACGCCTTACCTCCATGCTATCTCCCGGGCCCCATTTTTTATTGATGATAGTCACAAGTTCTATTTATATTTTTCCTATACACATAATATAAAGTGTTGAAGATATAAGATAGAGGTTAAACTGTTTGCCTTTCATGTGGCCCACAGTTCAATCTCCAACACTGTATATGGATTGTGGAGCACTGCCAGGAGTGACTCTTGAGCACAGCCCTGGGCACCTATTGATATGACCCAACCCATATCAATTGAAATAGTAATATTCAGTTTAAAAATTATTCTTATTTATTTCCATGGCCACAATGACTTCTTGTACTTTCACGATAGCTGTACTTTAGATTTATCTGCTTAAAATATTGGTTCTTATTTTGTGATGCCAAGAATCAAACCCAAGTCCTCACACATGCAAGGCAAGTGTTCTACCTCTGAGCTAAATCCTGGGCCCCTTATGCTGCTTTTTACTTTCACTAGCTGTGACATTTTAGCTCATCTCCCATCTACTAGGGTCTAATGAGAGAGATGCAGTTCTCTCCTTTTTGGATTCTCAGTCCAATGCTCATCTTTGAGGATGAGCTGTAAGGAATGGTTTCCTAGGAAGAGTGGGGTGGCTAAGAAAAGGCTGTAGGAGAAATGAAGTCTTGATCTGAGTTTGAAAGGAAGGAGAGATGAGGATGAATGACAAGTGTGAACAGTAATTGATGGCTTGGGGGGAAATTGCCACCCTTCTTCCCCTGAGAAGGTCCTCATTATCTTTGGAATGGTGAGTAGTTTCCTGTGGAGAACCAAGATCTTCTTGACAAGGCCATAAGATATGGTCTCTGGGCTCACAAAACTCTAAATTTTATAGCTGCAGACATGTTGGTAACTAGTTAGGTTCTAATTTTAAAAAATAAGGTTTGGATCAAACAGAATGAGTTAGACTAAAATAGAATCTTGGTAGCACTTTGATGAAAAATGAGTATATACCTTTGAATTTGCTATCACCAAAGCAAGAAGTATTTTAGTTAGATATAATAGGGATCTAATTGTAACCACTCCTAAAAATTAAATGGAGAATTTATTATATTTAGAGATCTGTGGAGGCTGAAAAAGGCAGAGGTCATTGCCTATTACCCCTAGAGGGCAGTAGAGTACCATTTGAAAGCTTACTTGCTTTCTAAAAGGTAAAAGGAATAAAAAGAGAAAAAAAAGATAAAAAAATGTGTATATATATATATATATATATATATATATATACATATATATTCATATCAGTGTAAAAGCCCTATATTCTGAGCTTTGCCTTTTCTTGTGTGGCCTTAAACACTTTCCCTTCTAGTTCTCAATCTCTTTATCAAGCATGAATCCTTCAATGGTTTTCTAGATCATATCCCTAATACTCTTTGAAAACTATGTAAGACCCTTCATGATGCATGGACACAGTGTGATCAGTTCACAAACATGCACATATGCATGGCATACAGCATAGGAAAATTGTTCCTTGGTAGCTAGCCTCTGCTCCTCCCAGATTGGTAGAGGAAAGGAAAAGAAAGGAGAATGCATGTAGTGTCTCCCCATTTCTGTTGGTTTTCCTTTTAGAGACCATTTGAAATTTTGAAGGAAAATAGGGGAATTGTGTGGAGGAAATTAATGGGAATAAATAAACTGGGCTTTCTATTTTCTGTGTTTATAACATTCTATAGAAAATATTTCTCCCTTTGAGTAAATTAGATCTTGTTACCCTCAGTTTGGAATCCTTCTGTGTAGCCAAATGTCCTTAAAAACTAGAACTTAGTACCTTAGGTGCTTTCAAAAACTGTAAAGATTGCGAAAAATGTAATCTTGTCCTCAGTCATTCTAAACCGCAGTCCTTTTCTTTTAAATCTAGGCTCAAGTGCCAATTGTGTCTCATCTTCTTTAATTTTTTATTTTTATTATCTTATTAATCCAATTCATTGAGATCCAGTCCCTGCACTGAGCTGAGAATATGTTGACTGTTTTTCAGATCTTTTCTACTGGATAAATCCTGGAGTGCTGATTCTCATTGCAGTCTTGCCTGTGCTCCTTCTGCAGATCACTGTGGGCCTTCTCTTCCTCTACTTGCAGCACAGACTCAGAGGTAAAAGTTGGAAGAAGGAAACCTTCCCTGAAAAAAGTTGGTCCTTCAGGGCTTGGTCAGCTAACATTGAGTGACTCCTGGGTTCAGTGTAATAATAAATTTTTTACATCTTACTTAATAAAATAGATAATAGGATTTGCATTTCCCTGTGAGCTAGGTATGACTTATAATAGCCTCATTTTATAAACGAGGAACCTGAGGTTGGTCTAGGTCAGAGATTTACTCAAGCTGACAGTTTGCAAGAGGCTCAGGCCCAACCCTGCAGTTTCTGGTCCCAGTACCATGTCTTGCAGCATCATGTGCTAGAATGTCATTCAGAGTCATTCAGGTCTAGACTATTATAGGTTAGACAAACATTCTGTGGATAAAAAAAAAATCTATCGGGCCCGGGAGATAGCATAGAGGTAAAAGCGTTTGCCTTTCATGCAAAAGGTCATCGGTTCGAATCCCGGTGCCCCATATGGTCCCCTGTGCCTGCCAGGAGCAATTTCTGAGCATGGAGCCAGGAGTAACCCCTGAGCACTGCCGGGTGTGACCCAAAAAACAAAAAAAAAAAAAAAAATCTATCACGCATTAATAGGAAATGTTTGAATAGGGATTCAAAAATTGTTTGCTCCTTCTTTTCTATTCAAGGTGGCTCAGGTCCAATTGTTGATGAATTCAACATTTAACCATGCTCACTCCTGGCTCTGAGCTCAGGAATGATTCCTGGCAGTGCTCAAGGAACCATATGTGGTGCAGGGAATAAAACTGTACTATCTCTCTGGCCTCAAAGCCTCACTTTTATGTTCATAGCTCCCATTCACCTGCCAGTGTTCTACTTCTTGCACATAAAAATGTCCTGTAGCTCACATAGCTTAGTAAAATGAACCTGGTAGACAGAGTGAGACAATCTGGACATGAATTCAACTCAGACACTGACTTTAAACAATCCCAGCCTCAATTGCCTGGGGTGTTTCAAGTAGAGATAACACAACATCCCTCCTACTATGTGAAGAGGTTACTGTTATGTAAAGTGTCTAGTAACAATCCAGTCATTAAGTAGCTAAATGTTTTATTTGTCACACACTCAGGTGGGAAGTGATTTTAAATTTAAGTGACAAAGCAGGAGGGTGGAGTGAAACTGAACTGAGATCCACCTTAGATGCTGAGCCGAGGCAGGGCAGGCCCTTAGTCTGGAGCTTTGTTTACTAAGGTTTCCACATTCTTTACCCTTATATTTTAATCCAGGCAATACCCAGGGGGGAAAGCCTGAAGATTTAGGTTCAAATCTTGATCTCTTCCCTACTACCTAAGAATATCTGCAGCCTACAGAAAAACATTTTATATAAAATCCCTCCTTGTGTCAAAGCAGGAATTTAAAATGTTGCTTATTTCTATTTTAGGAAAACTTCGAGCAGAGATAGGTAAGTTCTAGGGACTTTCCTTTGCCCATGTCTCCTCTGCTTTGTTGTTGTTGTTTGTTTGTTTGTTTATATTTAATATAACTTCAGATCATTTTCTCTAGTCTTATCTCGCTGTACCAATGCCCTCTTCTCCCTTCAAATGGGAGACTTATTCAAAACCTGTCATAGTTGTAGACGTTTTCATTCTTTCTTGCCTTTGGTCTGGGTGAGAGTGAAACCCTATTACTTTCCTTCCTGCTCTGAACTCATTTAGAATGAAATACTGTGTCGATTGAATAACAAAGGCACAGAGAAGAAAGGGTCCCCTCTAAGTGCTCCAAATCACTGTGATCTGGGATAACTCCACTCCTGGT
>PVKC010037634.1:0-12938 GCA_004027635.1 Crocidura indochinensis
ACTTGCAAAAAAAAAAAAGAAAAGAAAAGAAAAGAAAAAGAACTCGGATCTTCATCTAACATCATGCACAAAGGTCAAATCCATATGGACTAAAGACCTTGATATAAGAGCCAAAAACATAAGGTATATAGAACAACACATAGGTAAATCACTCCAATATTTTGAGTCTAAAGGAATCTTCAAGGAGGAAACAGCACTCTCCAAACACGTGGAAGCAGAGATAAACAGATGGGACTATATTAAACTGGAAATTTCTGCACCGTAAAAGAAATAATTTCTAGGACACAAAACCCCCACACAGAATGGGAGAAGCTTTTTACCCAATACCCATCAGATAAGGGGCTAATATCTAAGATACACAAGGTACTGACAGAACTTAACAAGAAAAAAAAACCTAACCCTATCAAAAATGGGAAGAAGAAATGAACAATTTCTGAAAGAAGAAATACAAATGGCCAAAAGGCACATGAAAAAATGTTTTACATCACTAATCATCAGGGAAATGCAAATCAAAACAACAGCCATCTCACGTCACAGAGACTTGCACACATCACAAAGAACAAGAACAATCAGTGCTGGTGGAGAAGTGGGGAGAAAGAAACTCTCATTCACTGATGGTGGGAATGCCGTCTAGTCCAGTCCTTATGGAAAACAATATGGAGATTCCTCAAAACTAGAAATTGGGCTCCCATATGAGGTAGCTATACCACTGCTAGGGATATACCCTAGGAACTCAAAAACATAATACAAAAAATCCCTTCCTCACACCTATATTCATTGCAGCGCTGTTTACAATAGCCAGAATCTGGAAACAACCAAGATGGCCTTCAACAGATAAATAGTTAAAGAAACTGTGGTACATATATACAATGGAATATTATGCAGCCATCAGGAGAGATGAAGTCATGAAATTTTCCTATACATGGATGTACATGGAATTTATTCTGCTGAGTGAAATAAGTCAGAGGGAGAGAGACACAGAATAGTCTCACTCACCTGTGGATTTTAAGACAAATAAAAGACATTATTGAAATAATTCCGAAAGATGAGGACTGGAAGGAGTGACTCAAGATATGAAGTTTACCACAAATATTGGTGAGTGCAGTTAGAGAAATAGCTACATCAACAACTATCATGACAATGCCAACGTATGAAGGAAGTAGAAAGTCTGTCTCAAATACAGGCAGGCAGGAAGGGAGATGGGGGTATTTGTAATTGTAATGTTGCACTGGTGAAGGGTGGGTATTCTTTTTATGACTGAAACCCAACTGCAATAATGTTTGTAAACATGGTGTTTAAATAAAGATATTTAAAAAAGAATTAGTGTCTTTATAAGAAGAAACACCAGAGAGTAATGAAGTAATCTCCCTCTCCTTCTTCCTCTCCCGTTCCTACTTCTGCCTCCCTCCTTCACTTACCAAGGAAAGGCCATGTAAGCACACTACAAGAAGTCAGCCATCAGCAATCCAGACACCATTCCTGCTGGCACCTTGACTTTTAATTTCTAATCTCCATAACTGGGACAAAACTAACTTATGTTATGTTATTTAAGACAGCAAATTTGCATTATTTATGTATGCCAGTAGAACACAACCAAAATATAAAATTGGTGAGGCAATAAAATAATTCATCAGCTGCAAAATGCTTTTGGGGGTAATTAGCTGCATAGGCATAAATACCATTATTTTCTATGTATACTTCAAATAAAATAGATTGACATCGATTGTTACATATGGTTCTCTGAAAAATTTAAAGAAGGCATTAGAGGCCCTGCCTTGAGAGCATGAAGTCACTAAGACTAGAAGTTTGATCCCCAGCACTGCCCCCAATATGTCTATGTGATCACAGTGGCTCTGCTGCTTGGGAATCCAAGACCATAGCAAAGTATGTGATTTCCAGTGTACTGTAAATAACTGTGTATAGACACCACAATCAAGTATGTAAACCCCAATGAGCCTTGCAGCCAAAATCTTGCAAGCACTACTTTAGAACCCCTAGTCATTGCAGAAACAGTCACAAGGACCAATTAAAAGGAATGCGAATCTTTTTATCTTTTTTCCTTTCATTTAAATAGGTGATTACAAAGTTGTTCATGGGGGCTGGAGAGATAGTACAGCGGTAGGGCATTTGCCTTGCACTTGGCCAATCCAGGACAGACTGAGTTTGATTGGTCCCCCAAGCCAGCCAGGAGCCATTTCTGAGCACAGAACCAGGAGTAACCCCTGAGTGCCACCAGGTGTGAATCAAAATCAAACAAACAAGATGTTCATGATTGAAATTCAGTCTTACAATATACACCACCATTCACTCATGAACATTTCCTACCACCAATGTCCCTGGTTTTCCACCCCTTCTCCCTCCCAGCTGGGGCTGGCATTTTATTTGCATCTCTCTTTCTAACTCTGTCTCTCTCCCTTGATTTCTTAGACACCTCTCTCTTCCTTTTTCTTTATTTGTTTTAGACACTGTGGTTTGCACTAGCATTAATAAAGTGGTACAGTGCATATCACTTTATCTTCGTTCAACACCCAGTTATTGTCAAGAGTGACCAGTTGAATTAAAGACCAGTTGAATTAAAGGTGGGTTGGAGCGATAGCACAGCAGATATGGCATTTGCTTTGCTCATTGCCAATCTGGGCTCAATTCCCGGCAACCTATATGGTCCCCTAAGCCTGCCAGAAGTAACACCTGGCACTGTCAGGTATGGCCCAAAAGAATTAAAAAAGACAAAGGTGAAGAACTACTACATTTTAATATTATTATAAAAATTACGTATAGGAAACATTTCAAGTCAGTAAAAATAACATGAATTATTCAATGAATTATCTGGAGCCATTTGAATAAAATTACTGGTAAGTTGAATTTTCTCTTTATGTGAAACATAAAGTTCCAGATGTTTTTAAAACCAACGCTTAAAAAAAAGTTCAACAGCATTTGAAGGAAATTTTGAAAACATTTTTCTAATCTTGGAATGAAAAATGTCTCTTTTTTGGGAAGACTTTTTTATTTGATTAAAGTGCCTTGATTTACAAAGTCATTGATAATTGTATTGAAGATACACAATATTCCAACACTAACCCTACCACCACCAGTATCAACTTGCATCAACATTTTTCCCAGGTTCCTTTATACCCCTACTCTCAGCCTGGCATCTTGACAGGCACATTTTAAAGTTCAGTTGTTAAAGTTCCGATGTCATGATTTTGCAGGAACTGTTGACTCCGTGTTTTGCATATTTAGCTCTATCATTCTTTTCTAGCAATGTACCTGAATCCCCTTGACTCCTACCTCCGTCCTCTGCTTCTCATCTGTCTTTCTTCCCCCCTTCCCTCCACTCTATTTCTTTCCTCTCCTTCCTATGCTCTGGGGCCAAGGATGAACTAACATTCCCCTTTACACTATTGCATTCCCTCATCAATTTCTTCTAAATACCGCATATAGATGATATCCTGTTTTTACCCTTCTTTGTCTGGCTTATTTCACTTACCATGTTGCTTTGCAGTTCCATCTATGTTGCAGTTAATTGCATGATTCCTTCATTCCTTAGAGCTGTGTAATATTACATTGTGAATGTATACCTCAGCTTCATGATCCACTTATCTGTCATTAGCCATCAAGATTGATTCCAAATTTTTGCTATTGTACTGAGTGCTGCAGTGAATAATGTTGTGCATATGTCCTTTTGAATGAATGCTATTATGTACTGGGAATAGATTACCCAAAAGTCAGATTGCTGAGTCATATGGAAGCTTAATTCTGAATTTACTGAGAATTCTCCATAATGTTTTCCACAAGGGTTGGACCAGGCAACATTCTTACCAGCAGTGAATGTGAATTCACCACGTCCCCGCCAATGTAGATTTTATATGTCATTTTCATTGGTGTAAGATAATATTTCATTATTGTCTTGAATTGTATTTCTCTAGTAATTGACTATTAGCATTTTAATGTGCCTGTGGGCCATATATGCACAAGTACTTTTTAATTTCCTCTCACAATTTTTGACAGGGTTTTAGGATTTGGGGGTTTTCTTTTGTTGTTGATTCATATGAGTAAGTTATATATCCTGGATATCAACCCCTTACCTGATGTGTTAAGTGCAAATATTTTTCTCCTATTCAGCTGTATTTTAGTTTTAGCCCATGTTTCTTTTACCATACAGAAACATTTAATTTGTTGTGATTCCATTTGTTTTATTTTGATTCGATAGCCTTTGCAATTGGCATCATATCATTGATGATTCCTTTAGGCTTAAGTCTTAGGAGTTCTGTCTATATTTTCCTCAATGTACTTTATAGATTTCTGGTCTCATCTCAAAGTCTTTCATCCATTTTGAGTTGACTTTTGTGTAAGGTGTGAGATATGTATCCAGTTCTAATTTCTTATACATTGTTATTCAATTCTCCCAACACCATTTGTTGAAAATGGTGTTTCATAGTCTCAACTCCTTTATAAATAATTCTCTGACCATATATATACATATATACATTAAACTCCTATACATAATTAGCTGAATCAGAAGTTTAATCTTAGATACTCTATTCTGACCCAATTGTCAGAGTCTGACTTTATAGTCTAGCTTCAAATTAGGTAAGGGAATGCCATCCAGTTTCTTTTTTACCAGTGTGTTTTTGGCTATCAAGGCTCTTTTGTAATTGATTCCATGCGACCTTTATTATTGATTGTTCTAAACACTCAAAGAATGTTGTTTGAATTTGAATAGGGATTGCTTTGAAACTTGAGTTTCAAAAGTTGAGGTAGGATGGTCATTTTGATAGTATTGATTCTTTCAATCCAAGAGTGAAGAATGTTTTTCCATTTCCTAAGGTCTTGGATTCTTTTTTGTGTTTTGAAGAATTCAAGTTATAGGTCTCACACATTTTTCGTTAAGTTGATTCCTAGGTAGTTGATATTTCTAATACATTTTAACTGGGATAAATTCAAAGATCTCTTTCTCCTTTGATTTATTATATGTATGCAGGAATACAACTGACTTTTGTGTATTGACTTTAAGCCAGCCATCTTGCAATATTGGTTTATTGTTTCTAGGAGTTTTATTGTGGACTCTTTGAGGTCTTCTATGTATATAATCATGCATATGTCATATGTCATCTATGTATATTAGCACCCAGTGACGCTTAGGGATTACTCCTGGCTATGCACTTGGGGGACCATATGGGACGCTGGGGGATCAAACAGAGGTCCATCCTAGGCTAGTGTAGGCAAGGCAAATACCTTACCACTTGTGCCACCACCCACCACTCCGGCCCTCCACATCTTTTTTTTTGTTTGTTTGTTTGTTTGTTTTGGGCCATACCTGGCGGTGTTCAGGGGTTACTCCTGGCTGTCTGCTCAGAAATAGCTCCTGGCAGGCACGGGGGACCATATGGGACACCGGGATTCGAACCAACCACCTTTGGTCCTGGATCGGCTGTTTGCAAGGCAAACGCCGCTGTGCTATCTCTCCGGGCCCCCTCCACATCTTTTTGAATGGTTAATTTTCATCTCTGTGATATTGTCGTCTGAGAGGATGCTTGATATAATTCTTAAGTTTTTAAGTTTATGCAAGTTGTACTTTATACCCTAAAATGTGGTCTATCCTGGAGAATGTTTCCTGTGAACTAGAAAACATGTGTTCAGCTTTTTGAGGATGGAAGTTCCTATATAAATGCATTGGTCCCATCTCTTCTAGTTTCTCATTTTAAGTACTTTTGTCTCTATTGAAATTCTGTCTAGTGGATTTATCCAGCGATGACAGTATTGTGTTAAAGTCTCCCACCATTATTATGTTTTCATCTATGTGTTTCTCTAGGTTTATAATGCCTTACAAGATTTGTTAGCCCCAGCGTATTCTGTGTATATATTGATTACATCTAGTATTCTTGGTCTTTGTTCCCTTGGTCAATAAATATTGTCCATCCTTGTTTCTAATTTTTAATATTAAGTGCAATTTGGTCAAGTATGGTCCTAATAAATTTCTTTTGTTTTCCATTGACTTACATAATTGTTTTCCACAGTTTTATCTGAGACTGTATATAATCTGTGATTTTACATTTGTTTCATGTAAGCAACAAATAGATAGATTTTGATTCCTGATTTATCCTGCCACACTAAACTAGGAAGTTTTAGTCCATTAATATTCAAGGATATGATTAATATAAAGAGCTGTGTTGCTATTGTGCTGTGTAGGATTGCTGCTTCTAAATTTGGCCATTGGTTTAAATAAGTGGCTATTCAATAGGTCAGTCAGGGCCATTTTGGTAATCACAAATGTCATCAGTTCTTGTTTGTCTGAGAATGTTTTTATCCCTCCCTGCCATCTAAATAGGAGCTTTTCTAGGTTGAAATCTTCTTTCACTAAGTAACTTTAAAATGTCATTCCAGGAGCTGGAGAGATACCATGGAGGTAAGACGTTTGCCTTGCATGCAGAAGGTTGATGGTTTGAATCCCAACGTCCCATATGGTCCCCCGTGCCTGCCAGGAGCGACTTCTGGGTGTAGAGCCAGGAGTGGCCCCTGAGTGCTGTGGGTGTGACCAAAAAAAAAACAAAATAAAATAAAATAAAATGTCATTCTACTCTTGTCTCACCTAGTCTGCTTCATATGGGATATGTGTTGTGATTCTTATGTTATTTCTCTTAACGTTTTTCTCCTCTTTTAATTTAAGAAATTCTTCTATTTGTATTTCACTATTTTGAATACTATGTATCATGGTATTGTCCAGTTCGAGTCTATTTTGTTTGGATTTCTATTGGCCTTTTGAATTTGCACAGCTGTCGTCTTTCAGAAAGTGGGGATTTTCTCATTTACTATCTTTCCCACCACTAATTCTTCACTTTTTCTACACCTTCTAGTATTCCTATAATTTGTAGACTACTCTTTGTTCGTAAGTGCCTTATATTTTCTTTCTTCTTTCATTTCTCTTTTTTAAGTTATTATCGATACTGGTTTGGGTTTTTTTCTTCAGGTTTGTCTATATGGTTCTGCTTCTGTGAGATTCTACTACTATGACTTGCTAGTGTGTCCCTTAGCTCCTTCAATTTAATATGCATAGAATCTCTCAACTTCTGAAACAGTATTTGAGTTGGTTAAATTTCTCGCCTAATGACTGCTTAATTTTTAAGGAAAGCGTTTGCTTAATTTCTGTTGTCAGTGCGGTGGGTGTCAATTTTAGGTTCTCTTTGACTAGGTTCAGTAGTTTTGATGGGCTTGGGGACTTGCCTAGTATTTTTTCCTTATCTGCGACTGAAGCAGAGTGTTTTAGTTTTCCTGTTGTTCTTTGAGTTTTGATGGTGTTAACAGCAGAGGTTTAGGTTCACAGTTACTTGAGAATTGACCAGTTGTTTACACAAGATGGCATCTAATAATGCATATGTTATTCAGGTTATTTTCCTTACCATGGAGTATTATTTGAGTAAGGGAACTGTCAACTAGTTGTTCCATTAAGTTACCAGTAACTGAGATTTAAGGCTATAAACTGTGTGAGAAATAGAAGTGTCATATCCCACCTGTCCCCAATTGGAGATACATGTAGCAATATTTTTGTGTAGATGTGTTAGAATATGTGCAGTTTGGGGTTTATCAGATAGATGGACATGAGATAAACCGAATAGTTAGCCTAATGGCAGATACAATATGCAAGGCAGGAGGGTGAGGTTCCCCAGACTTAAAGGCATGTGGTTACTCAGGATTTCGGGGTAGGTAGGGGAAGATCTGGGCTCTGCAGAGCACCCACTGAATTTTAGAGGACAAACAAATATAAGATGTACCCAATACCTGGCCTGAGATATGATGCATATCATAGAACAAAAGGATGGCGTTGCCAGCTTGCAGGCTTGAGTCTTCTCAAGGTTACAGGGCAAGGAGGAAGACAAATGTCTTCTTTTTCAAATTGCAGCTAGCAGGGCAAACATTCTTATTTGATACTTGTAACTTAGTGTAGGAATAAGAAAATCTGGTACTTAAACAGGAAAATAATCAGATACCAATGCTAGCTTGGAATTAGGGAATTGAAAATGACTCCCTCATCCCTAGTATATGTGTTCAATTTCTTCTCATTCAACCCATAAAACAATAATCCAAGCTGTGTAATATGACCGTATTTCCTTGTGTGTTCATTCTGTATACATGTATATCGATTAATCTTTGTGTATGAATGCATTTTGAAAGAACTTGATGGAGTAGGCTACAATAACTTTATACTGATACTATAAAATTAACACTTCTTTGATTATATTACCTACATTAATAAAAATTTAACTATATGGAAAAACATAAATTAATAACCATGACTACCTCTAGAAAAGAGAAATAAGAAGATAATAATATTTCACATTTTACCATGTGTAAAGTTGTACCTTAGAACAAAGATAAATAGTTTTTACTAATGAAAATAATTTAAGTTTTAAAATTGGTTAAGATAACTTTAAACAACGTTAATTAAAATTTGTATGGAGTGATCAGCCATATCCCTAGTAATCTACTAACAAACAATAACCATTGAGTATGCCAGAACCACCCACAACTATGCCTCCATAAACAGGCCTGACCTCTTTTTTTTTTTTTTTTTTTGGTTTTTGGGCCACACCCGTGACGCTCAGGGGTTACTCCTGGCTATTTGCTCAGAAGTCGCTCCTGGCAGGCACGGGGGACCATATGGGAAACCCGGGGAATCGAACCGCGGTCCGTCCTAGGTTAGCGCAGGCACCTTGCCTCCAGCGCCACCGCCCAGCCCCCCTGACCTCTTCTTATATCAGAAACTTAGCAAAGCCAGGCCTGGTTAGTACTTAAATGGAAGAACTCCAGAATCCAGAGTGAATTTATAGATCACAACATCAAGAGATGAAACAGTTCTAACTTTAAAATGTGTGCTGTAATAGGGTTAAGCATATAACACAAGGTTCCTTGATGCCATAGAAAACTGGATCCCCAAACCAAAGGGAACAAACGAACCAATGAAACTGAGATATGTGCCAGAGTTAGTCATTCTAATCTTCCGTCTATGAAAAATTAAACTCAAAAGGCCAAATCTTGTTATGAAACCATGGAAGATATTGGATAGGTGGTATTTAGAAAGTTTGTTTGATATTAATTTTGGCTTCTTTGATATCTACATTGCTTCTGCCTGTTACTTCTAATTCCCCAAAATGCTGTTAGACAATTAGAAAAGGAAATTATGCACTTTATTGGTATCTATGGAGTCATTGACTTTAAAAAAGCCCCACACCATATTTAACACTTAGACGCAGCAGCAGTAACAAGCTGTTCTTTCTCTTCAAGGCATACATTTCTACTGATCATTTTACTAAGAGAAGCTAGGAGAAGGGTAACTTGAGTTAAAAAAAGACTTTTTACTCAAAAAGTAAAAACAACTTGGTCACTGGTACACTGGTTAATATTTAACAGAGATCAGACACTTGCATTGCATGTGACAAGAAGAAGTTTAATCGTCAATATCCCATATGATCTCCAGAGCACAGTAGGAGTGTTTTTCAAGTAGAGAGCTAGGAAGTAAGTCCCAAGCAGTGACAAGCTTGGTCCCAAATCAAAAGCACAAAATGTTTAACAACTCGCTCTTCAGAACAACTCAAAATTCAATTTGTAGTGCTTATTTATTTCTATTGTAAAAATATACCCACCAAAATCACTTGCCAACTATCCGTGTGATATTATTTAGTTGAAAGAATTCTAGGAAAGTTAACAATAAGCCCACAGAGCTTGCAGGGAGAAGCTCACAGGATAAAGGGAGGCAGAAGGTCAGCAAATAGTCAGAAGCAGAAAGTGCTCACAGCCAGAACTATTCAACAGCACTATCATGTCATCCCACTTTTGCCTTTCCCTGCAGACCTCTCAGCTGCCCTAGCAACTTCTCACAGGTCATATGCCTTTGGGGTGGGGGGTACATTACTCAATAAATTCAAATTATGTGATCCAAAAGTAATGCTCATGGTCATAAGATATTTATTATCTTTCAAAATAACCTGAGTTATGGGCTTCAGATCATATTTTCAAGCCCTAGTGTTCAGAATATATTCCTGTAATATCCTCAATTATAGACAGAATTTGTAAACAAGAGATTGAGACAGTAAATGACTACAGGGACTCCTCCATTTTTTTTTCTTTTAACTATTTTGGTGGTGCCCAGTATTGGTCCCTGGCCTCACACTTTCAGGGAAGTTCTCTACAACTGAGCCACATCAATAAATTTGACCCCTTAAATTTTTTTCTTCTGTTGGAAAATTAAAATATAGAAACAGAGAAAAAATGTGCAATTAATCCCATTATTAATTGTCAACTGAAAACTAGCTTTACAATATCTCTATTGCTATTTTGGGGGGTTTTTTTGTGGGGGGGTCACACCAGGCAGCGTTCAGGGGTTAATCCTGGCTCTATGCTCAGAAATCACTCCTGGCAGGCTCGGGGGACCATATGGCATTCTGGGATTCGAACCACCATTCTTCTGCAAGGCTAAACGCCGCACCTCCATGCTATCTCTCCGGCCCCTGTATTGATATTTTCAATTAGAAAAGAATTACAAAAGAAAGAAGAAAGTGGTCAAGATAATTATCTAGAATTATAAAAACCTGATGAAATAATAATTATTATAAATTTGATAATATAATAATAATCATAAATTTAAGAATAACTACAGGTCAGGTACTTTAGGTGAAATTATCTCATTGATAATGCTGTTGGCATGATAATCTCTGTTTTTCATATGAGAATATTAAGGCCAGGGATAGTAAAAACAAGTCAAAAAGCATTCACAGGCTCAAAATGTACATTTTTATTTGCCAGATTAATATTGGTTTTAGGGAGCACACCTGATAATACTTGGGTACTTTTCTTAACTTCATTAGTTCATGAGTTACTCGGGTGATGCTCAGGGACCCATGCCACAGATAGAACCTAGGACTCAGGCATAAGTCTAGCCTTGAGCTATCTCTCTAGCACAGAATATATTTATTTTTAGGTCACACTCAGAATTACTTAGAGCTTACTCCTGGGTCTGTGTTTATGGATCATTTCTGTGGGGTCCAGAGGACAATATGGGGGACAGGATCAAACCCAAGTCAGCCACATTCAAAGCTTGCTCTTTTCCCACTCTCCTATCTCTCTGGTCCTCTCTGACCCAGAATATAAATTGGAAAGAACATAAAGTATGCTATGCTCAATGTTAACATTGATTTTCTTTGGATTATGGAATTATGGATTTTGTATCCATAATATTTTGCTTTGTATCCTGTACATTTTTATATAGGGGCCATACCTGACAGTGCTATGAGGAGAAAGAAGGCAGGATCAGTCCTGGTAGTACTTAGTGGTGTTTGGAAGTCAGTAGGGCCATACGCAGGAAGCCAAACTGAAGAACAAACTTAGGGCTGCACAAAAGCCTATGCTCAACCATTTGAGATAAGTCCTAGCCCTTTTGCACACTTTAAAAAAATTTTTTTCAAGAAGCAATATTCTTGGGTCAGAGAGATAGTACAGGGGTTAACACTCTTGTGTTGCATGTGGGTGGCCATCATTCAATTCCTGGCACTGCAAATGGTCCCTTGAGCAGGAGTAATCTTTTAGCACAGCTGGGAGTAAGCCCTGAGTACCACCAGGTGTGGTCCAAATACCAAAAACTAACTAAAGAAAAATAATTAACATTCTCAGGCAACAGATCATTGCCACTATGTTGATAGGTGGGGTGGGAGGCTGTGACGGTTTTCTTCACAGATACAACTGGCATAATGCTGCTGCATGCCTCTGAAGCAATCTAAAGAAACGCCAGTTAAACAAGCTCCTGATATTTTTGGTTTGTTAGGCTTGGGCATAAGTAAGAGCTATTGGCCAAGAGCTATTAAGGAAATACTATTGTTATATCCTCAAATTGGCTTGAGTGCACTGGACAACTTTCGCATTTCAGCCAGAAAGGAAATCCCTGTTATCCCTAGTTGTAGAGCCAGGCCATTTCTCTGCCAGTAAGATGGTGGGTGTGGACAGGGGCTCACAAGTACTTTTTTTCTGTTCAAAAGGTAAATATAGAGGCTGGAATGAGAGTATAATAGGTTGAGTGCTTTCCCTGCACACAGTCAACCTGGTTGCATCCCAAGCATCCTATATGGTTCCCCAAGTATGACCAGGAGTATTTCCTGAGTTCAGAGACAGGATTAATCTCTGAGCATGGCAAGGCATGATCCAAAAAACAGTTAAATACATTTTATCTTGAGAAGTACAGAGTACAATCTAGTCCTCAAACAAAACTTGGAAACACTTGATGAAGGGAAGGTGAAATTCTATATTGAGCTGAGGGGTCGGGTACATGCACAGGTACATGATGAACATGTCATTATTCTAAGGAGCTCATCAAGGTTTGTAATCCTTTAGATACAGGTGCTTGCAGACTCTAGCTGAGGCATGCACCTTATGGTTGTAATTCTCTTTAGGTCTTTCTTTAGTGCTTCCTCAAGAACTAGCTAGGAATTATACTTTCAGCCCCAGAAAATTTTCACATTTTTGTGCTATTTCTCCAGTCTAAGACTTTGAGAACAGTCACTCTTACAGACGAATTTGAGTATGTAAAGTTAAAGATAGGGAAAGGACAGGAGGGAAAAAAGCCAAGCCTCCACCCTGCCAAACCCCTTGCAGCCTTATATACATGCGACAATTGCCGCTGTGCTAGAGGCCCAACTTCACTGCTTCATGATTATTCTCTGCAGAGATATCTAACCAACAAAATCTTCAAGGACACTGGTTTGGAGGCCTGTAAACTTTGGAATCTTCTCAGAGTGAGGTTTGGTAACCTCCTCCTACCTGACAATACTTCCAGAAGTCCCAGCAGTCACACCCATGTCCTATAACCATTTCATTGGCCCAGCTCCACAGACTCACTGGTCTCGTAAGTGATTTAAGTCAAGCTGCAAATTTTTTTAATGTTTTAAGCTTTTTTA
>PVKC010037635.1:0-12932 GCA_004027635.1 Crocidura indochinensis
AAAACATTCTACATTAAAGTAATAGCAGCTGAAATTCCTAGAATGTTTGATGACTTGGAACTGAGGTGATACTACAAGTAGAAGGGCATTTGCCTTGCATGCAACTGACCTGGGTTTAATCCCAGCATTCTATATGGTCCCTAAGCACTGCTGAGAGTAATTCCTGAGTGCAGAGGCAGAAACCACTGAGAGTTGATAGGTGTGGTCCCAAAACAAAAACAACAAAACAAAAAAGGTGAGGTGACTCAAAGACATAGTAATAGATCATAAAAAGATGAAAGAAAAATGATGGAAAAACTAGTAAATAGAGAGGATCAGTGCATTGTGGGGCAATTTCAAGCATTGTAGTATTTGTATAAATGGAGTCTGAAAAAGAGAAGAGCAGAAAATATTTGAAATATTAAGATTAAAAACTAGCTAAACTGGGGCCAGAGCAATAGCACAGAGGTAGGGCCTTTTCCTTGCACACAGCTAACCCAGGATGGACCTGATTTCAATCCCTGACATTCCATATGGTCCTCCAAGCAAGGAGCAATTTCTGCGTGCATAGCCAGGAGTAACCCACTGGGTCAGTGACCCTTTGACAAAACAAAACAAAACACAACACAACAAAACAAAAAACCCAGAAAAAAAAAAACCAAAACCAAAAACCAAAAACCAAAATACTAGCTAAACTAAGGACATAATAAATTTACATATCCAAGAGTCTGGCGAGAGAAACAGGAAGAAAGCTATATACATCACAAAAAAATTTCTTCTAAGTTAGTGATAAAGAGAAAATCAGACAAGCTATTATAGGGGGAAAAAAAAACAAGTGGGCAGGAGACAAAGGAATGTTCCAAAATTTAAGTCTTTAATCACTGAACCAGAATAAATGAGGGGAGGGTCTCAGAATAGAAAATCAATAAAGAAATATTTCCCCCAAATCGAAGACATCCAGTCTTTGGAGAACCACACAAAGATAGGAAGGGTCAATAGAAGTATCTGCATGCTACCCATCTGCGAGGCACATTCCAGGATTGGATTCCTATCAGCTCACTTCACCCCCAGCATGACTTTTGGAGGTTGGCTTACTAAGCATTATCATCTCCATTTTAGAAATGAGTAACCTGAGCATTACCAAATACAATACAGGATGAAGTTGATTGGAATTGCAGACTAAGAGTGAAGGAGTTTTGGAGATAATGATATAGCAAACACTGCACCTTATCAATTGTTCATCTGTAAAGAATTTTTAAAAATAGTTTTTATTGAGGCCAATATGAATATGAATAACACGTCTTTCACAGTTATGTTTAAGGTATATATATATGTATGTGTGTGTGTGTGTGTGTGTGTGTGTGTGTCTTTCCCATATTTGTCTATGAGTTCCTTTGCAGGGTTAAGACTGGACATCAGGGGTTAAGTCCCCTGAGTCTACCAGAATCACCTTCTGAGTGCAGAGTGCCACCAGGTGTGACCTACCAACCCTGCCCCCCAAAAAAGATTGGACATATCAGATGCAGTCATGAATTGCTTAGTAATTGCTTAGTGCCATTCTGAGATGTGTGCTCTGAGTTGATTTTGCCATTGTATGATCACTTATCTAGACAGTGTTTTTGACTCATATCCTAGACCTGAGTCTAGGACAAAAACCCTTGTGGGACTAAGGTTTAGTATATAGTTTATTCTTGAATGCATTGTTGCTACCAATATCATAAACTGTGTATATATAAGTATGTTCAGCATATAGTAGGTACTCAAAAGATGATTCTCTGGGAGGAATTTTGCAAAAAATTAAAGCAAGAGTGTGGAGGAAAGCAGAGGATTGATTTCATATTCTAAAAGTAAAATGTTTTAACAGTTTACAAAAATGACTTATTTGGTTTTAAAATAAATCTCTGAAGTAAGGGTGTCAATTTCCTTCTTGCTCCTTTGATCATTTACTATCTCCTAGGCCCTCATGAAGGAACAATATGATGAAATAGACATTATCAGAATCCACACCTGACATGAGGATGTTTGGGATGTGGATGTGAGTGCATATTTCTAAATACTTAGAGACTCCAGTGCCTGACAAGGCAATTTTAGGTCACTATTGCATTTTTCTGTAGTCAGGGTTATTCTGGTGGTCTTTTGCCTTGAGACTGCATGTACGAGTTGCAAGCTTTGTTATCATAAACCCTCAGCATCAGCAAATAACAAGTCATTGATGGTTCTGTTTCTTTAGAGGAAGAGAATAAACTTCCTGACCAAGCAAGAGATCAAGGACCTCTCTCACTGTGACTTTATCTCTCAAGGAACCCCAGAAGGGCCTCTTGCAAGTCACCACTTTTGTTTAAAAGCTCGGCAGAGAATATGTGCTGGCATTTCGTTTATAGTTCTGTGTAGAATTGTCTACCTGTGAAACTGATGTGAAATACTTGTGTCTGAGGCCTTCAGCATGATTTATCCCTTAAATTCCAAAAGTAGACACTTAACAACAGTGCTTTCAAATCCAGAGTCTGTCTTGTAATGATTTCAATGAATGGCAAGGAATAGAACACAGAAAAATGAGTTCTGAACACACACACACACACATACACACACACACACATGCACACACGCACGCACATGTGCAGACAAAAGCACACAAAGCACACACTATGAACCAAAAGTTAATAAAATGTGAAGGATTAGATGACACTGATCTTACTGAACTGAGTTCATTTTTCTCCGAAATAATGAGTGTTTTGGCCACAATTGAATTCACGAGCAACCCCTCTGCCCATACACTCAGTTCTGTGGTGGTGTTGGGATATCAAGGCCATGCTTGTTATGTTGGGCGCTTCAGGGATATGTCAAGTGATGCTCTGGAGGGAATCATGTGGTGTAGGGAATCTAATGCTGTGTGCTCTTGACATATTATCTCTAGTCCTAATACAAGTTCTAATGAGAAAAGGTATCTTAAATTTGGATAGCAATTAATAGGTTCCTGATGGAAAAATTTTATGTACTTCCCTAGGCAATAATAATTTATGCAATAATTTTAGAAGTTGATGGACAATTAAAATTTTTTGCTTATCAGTGTTTTCCAAGTGTTCAGATCTGATAAGGGAGCTATTTTCTGTTTTGAGTCAGGTAATCTGAAAATCATTCAAAACATAAGCCAGAGGACTTGAGTGGAAATGTCTGTCTTTGTCAATGCATCAGAAAAAAAGTGGTTGTTGCTGCTCCTGTGATGGATGGAAGGGCCATGCCGGATATGAGCTTCCTTCCAGAGAAGGATGGACATGTGTCAGCAGCTCCAAAATGGTCTTATCCTCAGGGAAATGTCCTGAGATAATCAGATCTTGTTTGTCATTGTTTTTAAATGTGAGAGGTGAGATACAGAACTGAGTGGAGGATTGATCACTTTCCTGTGCCAAAGGAAGGAAGCCTTTGGAGACATTTAGTGTGCGTGGAAGAGGAAGATAAAGAACAGCAGTAAGAGGACAGCAGAAATCATGTGCTGGCCTTGACTTGCATATGCTAAGTTCCTCTGGTCTTAAAACCTAGCAGAGTGAAATGCTTGGGCATACAGGCATTTTTTTTCCAGTTCTGAGACACATTGCAATGGCATGGAACCTATTGGCGAACTTGAATGGTTTGTCTGCTGCTCATGCTTTAGGATTTATCTACTGTTAAGGCCATTATTCAGGGCTGGAGATCTAGTACAGGTCTTGCTAATTAGGCCTTGCTAATTAGATCTTGCTAATTCCAGCTTAATCCCAAGCACCACATATGGTCATCCTGTTCCTCCTGCACTCAGCACAGCCAGGAGTAATTCCTGAGCACCAAAGGGGAGTAAGCCCTATCTATTGCTTTGTGTTGCCCATATGCCCAACAAACAAATAAACCCACTGTTTAGAGAAAGGGCTGTCTTTTACTCTCCTTTCTTTATCAAAGATCTAATTTCCATTTGTTTTTATTTATCATTTTTATGGTGCTCCTCTCATATACTTAGCCAAATGGTTTATAAACTATCCTCTTTGTTTCATACTCTTTTACAGCTATCCTGAGCTATATTTTAAAACAGTGACTGAAATTTTTGCAATTTAGTTCCTTTTACATCCTTTTACATAGACAGAAAGTAGTTTGCTCCAAGTGGTAAAAGAAAATTGGGTTTCAATATAAAACTTTTGATCACTGGCCCAGGTTCTTTTATCCTCCAGACTGGGGTCTGCTGTTCATTAGGTAGGGCATGCTACTTAATTGTGGCATGGACAAAACATTTACTGACCTCTGATATGTTTGATGAGTATAACAACAGTGTCAGATTTGTTTCTATGGTTAGAAAAGAAAGAGAAAATTCTTTGATTTTTATTTATTTTGGACATGCCCGGTAGTGCTCTGGGGCTACTCCTGGCCCTGTGCTCAGAAATCACTCCTGGCAGGCTTGGGCAACCATATGGGATGCTGGGGATCGAACCTGGTTCTATCTTGGGTCATCCACGTGCAAGACAAACACCCTACTGCTGTGCTATCCCTCTGAACCCAGAAAAAAAATTCTAAGGTCTTTCCATTCTAATAATATATCTCTATGAAGGGGACATGTGCACGACCACTTTAGGTACTAGGAAAGTTCCTGAAATTTGAAAGTCTGACTTCTAAATAATTTGATTTGAATGTGATCAACTCAGAAATTGACAGTACCAACATGCTAGGGAGAAACTGAGGCAGAGAAACCAACTGAGAGAAGGGTCAGGGCACCCCACAATAATACCTTTCCACGTAAGGAAAATTAACCAGAAACTAACTGGAAGAATAGAAATGAGAAACTCATTTATAAAAGTGTACTTTCTCTCTCTCTCTCTCTCTCTCTCTCTCTAATTCTGATAGTGGGACAGAGTACAAAGACAATAGAATTGGGTCATATTATCCTGAACTTTATTTGGCTATATTATTTAACAGCCCAGAGGAAAATGGAGACTTTTTAAAACCCTGTTTTCTCATAGGCAAAGTAAGATAGAAATGTCTAACTCAAAGGTTTGTCTAAAAGGTTAAGCAGATAATAAAGGATAAGTACCGTTCTAGTGCCAAATGCCAGAAACATGAGCAAATGAAAGCTATTATTAAAAGTTAAAAGCAGCAACACAGATATCCTTTCAAATTAATGTTTTAGTATTTTTGGCATAAAGATCAAGAGGTGGTATCAAAGGATCATAGGGAGTTCTATATACCTATTTTATCTTGAGAAGTATACATATTGCTTTCTCACAGAGGTGGAGCCAGATGCATTAGCACCAACAGTTAATGAAGGGTACTATCTTACCACAACCCCAGCAATACTGGATCTATCCAGAGTTTTTGATAAGTGGCCAGTCTCATAAGCATGCTCATCCCTGCACTTTGCATAATAGGCAAGATATAGAAACAACTCAACCACAGATGAATGAAACAAGAAGCTGAGGTATATATACATAGTGGAATACCATGTAGCTCTAAGGAAGAACAAAATCATGCAACTTTCAGCAACATGGATGGAATTACAGAATGTTGAGTGAGGTCAGTCATAAGGAAAGGGACCAATATAGGATGATCTCTCTCATCTGAGGGATTTAAAGATACATGCAAAGGGCCCAACCAAAACATAATGGGAGAACTAATGCACAAAATTAAGTTGGGATGGGAATGAAGAGTATTGGGATTCTTAGGGAAGGGAGATGGGATCACTGGTTTTCAGTGTAGTGTTGGAATTATGTCCATGGAAACCATTGTTTGTAGCATTGTAAACCAAAAGAAAAATTAAACAAACAAAAAGCCAACAACAGAGGGCTGAAGTGATAGTACAGTAGGTAGGGTGCTTGCCTGTATGTGGTAAACCTAGGTTCAATTCCTGATATTTCTCCTGAAATAGACCAGGAGTGATCTTTCAAGTCAGAGTCAGAAGTAAGCCCAAGTTCCTCTGGGTGTGGTCCCCAAATTCAAAAATCAAACAATAATCCCCAATAACCCCTCTCCCCCGCAAATAACAACACATCAGATGGCTCAGAGCGTCTGCCTTGCAGGTGTGAGGGTGAGAGCTGCATGCCTGAAGCTGCAGTGTGTGATACCCACTACCTTGTCAGCTGTGTAGATTGTGATCTTTGGTGCTATACATGATTTCCAGCTGCATCCCAGCTTTTGTGAGCAGTCACAGTGCAATCAGTTCCTCCTCCCTACTCCTCCCTGTCCCCAGACTTCTACTAGTTTCACCACTAAAAAGATATGAGGGCAGAAAGCTCAAAGAAATTATTGGGATGCCTGTTTTGCATGCACCAAGTCTTGACTCAGTCTCTGGTATGGCATAACCCCTTGACGGACATGGAGAATATATAGCATTATGAAGTAGAGTTAAGATTTGTTGAGTGTGGCCATGGTTGGCCTCTGAGGTTACTGAGGAGGTCATGTTCTTTTCTGAGTTATCTAACTATCAGATTTAGCATTGCTAGTGATTCCTGGAATAGTTTCCAGGCTCCTAAGCATTGTTGAGGAGATCAATAAAGTCAATTAAAGAGTTGTAGGAGAATTGTGGCCAGAAGTACCTAACCTCTGTAGAGAACTTGCCTCAGCATGACAGTAATGTTTGGTGATCCCTACAACTAGAAAGTTCTTGAAGGCCACAACTAAAGGAACCGAACTCTCAGTGATCACCACAGCCCCACTCTACTACCATTTCTCATGTGCACCACAACTAAAGGTGTGTGTGACCTCAGATCACCGGAACAACAGCACCAATAAAGGGAAAGGATGGATGAATTAAAAAAAAATACATTTACCAAACTAACTGTAAACTTCCTGATGGTGCATCCCTCACCAATGACTATTAACTCCTACCCTGCCACACTGCACTATCACCATCACAATGTTAGCAATAACAGGAAGACAATGTGAAACATGCGATCTGGGCATATGTAAAAGATCAGCTGAATGGGGTTTCCTATGTGTGATAGAAGACAAATATCTGTGTTAAATAAAAGGTATCTTTTGAAAATTTGCAAGCTATGCATGCTTTGTCTAAATTATTTTCATCTGAAAAAACCAACAAAGAAAAACATTTTTGTTTTTAACACTGAATTATTTATAACTATTTATAATATATCTGAATTCTTTATTTTCTTTCTGGCATCTTTTCTCAGAAAAAAAATCTATCAATAGTCCCTTTTGTCCATCTTACATTTAAATTCTCTTAAAGACAACTCTCTAATTGTAGGAGAATATAAAAACTGAAAGAGAAAGAGCAAGTTCCTACATGAAGACTGATTTTTTGGAAAAAAGATACAGATAGCTTCTTTTTTATCAGTCCTCCCTCATTTTACTTTTCTGTGAAACAGGACATTGAAGTGAGCACTTACCCAGGCAGTCGGGGCCCCAGTGCCCAGGGCAGCACTGTGGCTGCATGTAGTCCTTTTTGCAGATGTGGCGGCACCCAGGGAGGGCCAAGGAGTATGCTTTCATTTCATATGTGAACCTTGGAGATAGAGAGAGGACATGAACCCACATGCAGAGCAAAGCCTTGAGCTGCTTTTTTTGCCTTTACATTAAAAATATTAAAACATTAAAAGTCACAGATTGAAATAATTAAGTCCAACTTAATTATCTGATACATTATTTATTGATTGATATTTTGGGGGTCATACATATGCTTGGGGCTTATTCCTAGCTTTGTACTCAGGGATCAATAACTCCTGGTGGTGCTTGGAGGACCCTATGAAGTGCTAGTGATTGAACTGAGGTCAGCTCTGTGCAGACAAATGTCATTACTCATATACTATTACTCTGACCACCCTCCATAACTCAATTTTATTGTTTAAAATTTTTATTTAGTGGTACTCTGCACTTACTCTTGACTCTGCCATGAAGGATCACTCCCGTCAGGGCTTGGGGAATCATATGGAATATGAAGATCAAACCTAGGTTGGCTGTGTGCAAGGCAAGCACCCTACCTGCTATCCTATGGCTCCCACTGAATTATTTTTAGTGGTAAACATGAATGCTAAAATTGGAAATAATAAAAAAGGATTGGAGTATCTAAAGTGTTGGCATAAGTGAAGAAATGAAATTAGTATAGTTATTCTTGATTTTTGAAAGTTTGAGTTCTACCACTTCACTTTTACAAATATTTTATTAATTCTTGTTATTACTAGCTGAATAATATCTGAATGTTTTTTCCCTTTATGAAAAAATATAGTGAGAGATAGTTTTCAGGGTTTGTTTTGCAGCAACTGTTCTAGAAGCAGTCTACACACTCTGAAAATAAAAAATAATTCTTTTCCCACCCATAAATTTTATAGGCTTTGTATTTAGCATATAATTTCTGGTTTATTATATGTTAGTATTATTTTATTTTTATAAGTTATTTAGAATTATTTAGAAGTTCATTTTTGGGGTATCTGGAAGTGCTCCAAAAAGTCCCACACATTAATGGCTTCTTTGATTTATGCCATTTCAGCATATGGCATTTCTGTGATGATACAATACAATGAGTGATGTTTGCCAGGGTCTTCTCAAAAAAAGATAAACGATTATTTCTTTAGAACTATTTCTGTACCAGCTGAAGTGAAATTCTGGAGAAGCAATTATTGGAGACTTAAGGAACATTCTCCATAAAAAAGCATTAAGATTTCTCCATGGAGGATTTATTCCAGATTTGACTTTACTACTTCAAGAGATAAACCTCCATAGATATTATTTCCATCTGCAGGATGTTCAGAATAGTGTGAGAGAGTTCAAGGTTGTACTCCCAAACCAGCCTTTGAAAATAAAGCAATTATTTATAGTAAAATAAAGCAGTTACTAGCATTATTGGTATTCAAGTTACAGATGGAGCTAGCAATTTTTTTGAAAGATTGAAAATATTAATGAGGATATCTTTACCAAGATGGGAAGGAAGAATCAAAGGAAGAACCAAACATTTCTCAAGAATCAGTTTTGGGGTTATTGCAACTTAAATAAATTATAGAGAAAATCTTCCTTTCTAAAAGAGAACCTGAGTGCAACTGTTTTTTGCAGATTGTGTGTGTGTTATTGCTGTTGTTGTTGTTGGTGGTGGAGGTAGTGTGTAGAAACAAATGTCTATTTTGGTCACTGAAAAATATATGCCAAACATATAAAAATTCATTTTCAATAGTTACCATATAAAATTTAACCCTAAGCCTTGCATGTCTCAAATATTTTCAAGAGAAAATATTGATTGAAAGGTATGCTCACTTTGGTAACATTTTTATTATTTCTGGCCATATGCTGCATATTTATTAGTTCTAGGTTAGTTCATGATTGGAAACATGAATGCAAAGGCTATTTTAGTTTCAGAGTAAAGTTCAGTCACATTAAGTAAATGTTAACAGTGCGGTAGAGCAGTGTTAAGGTTTAAATGTACACAAAATATGACATTATGTTAATTTATCTTTCTTAAATAATAAACACACTTTTGTATCCTACCTAATTTCTAAATGAGTAACCTAAGTAAATAAAAAATGTTCTGTGGTTGAGTAGTATGGCTATTTCTTTTCCCTGGGGGGAGTGGTAGAACAACTGCTTAGACTTTGCAAGGATTAGCCTTGAATGATGAGTTTTTGAATCATAACAGGATTCAGACAGAAGGAACTATTTGCACATAATATGTGAAAAAAATCCAGTATATTTCTCTTCCTTTTTTTTTTTTTTTGGTCTCTAAACAGTGTTGGGGTGGGGATAGCTAGTCAGTCAGTAATATAACTAGCAGATTTTAGCATATTCTTAGTATGAGCTGAATGCAATATAAGATGAAAAAATCAGGGAAATGCTTTGACATCTTGGAGACTCAATTTTTCTATGTAGATTTACAATCCCTGAAATTCTGAGGCTTATTTTTCTTACCGGTATCTGCAGTCTCGAACTCCAGAACTGCCTTTGGTAATCTTGGTGTAGCCATCAGGGCAATTGATTGCAAAGTTGTATGAGCAGGATTGGCACTCAGTCCTAATTGTCAAGACAGACTTCTTATCACATCTTTTTGCCTGGGAAAACATATAAAAAAAAGTTAAGTCCTGTTAACAAAGCCAGGTTTGTCAATCCCTCCACTGACTTCATGTCAAAGAAAGTTGTGGGTGACTGTGAGGTGCCTAGATAAAAATTGGTGGGATGGCGACTGGGCGGTGGCGCTGGAGGTAAGGTGCCTGCGCTAACCTAGGACGGACCGCGGTTCGATCCCCCGGTTCCCCATATGGTTCCCCGTGCCTGCCAGGAGCGACTTCTGAGCGAATAGCCAGGAGTAACCCCTGAGCGTCACCGGGTGTGGCCCCCAAGCAAAACAAAACAAAACAAAAAATTGGTGGGATTCTTTCAGTCTTTGTTGGACTTGACAAGAAATGTCACCAAGAATTTCAGTGATTCTAGGATCTACTTATACCTCTCATCTGTGATGCAGGTAAGGGAGCATCATTTAATTACCTAAGTGAAAAAAAAAACAGAACTATATTGTAGAATTCTCTTTGTAAAAGGGAATTTTCTCCACAAGGTTATCCAACAGGTCAGGGCAGTGATTTTCAGCGTAACTTGCACAGGAGTATTTGTTCTGGATGTTAATAATACTCCCGGCCCCTCAGGGAGTAGTTTCTACTCCTCAAGCATTTTTTTTTTTGTTTGTTTTTTTGGGCCACACCCAGTGACGCTCAGGGATTACTCCTGGCTATTCGCTCAGAAGTCGCTCCTGGCAGGCACGGGGGACCATATGGGGAACCCGGGGATCGAACCGCGGTCCCGTCCTAGGTTAGCGCAGGCACCTTACCTCCAGCGCCACCGCCCGGCCTCCTCCTTAAGCATTTTTGATCTTCTCTCTTTCAATAGGAATCTTATTCTGAGGTGCTTGAGGGCTACCAGTTGATCAAAAAGGCCTCTCACATGCAAAACATGGCAGTGCTAAGGAATTACTACTGGCTGTATGCATGTGCATCATTCCTGGTGGTGTTTAGAGGACTACATGCAGTGTCAGGAGTTGAACACAGGTCAGCTTTGTGCCTTACCTGTTGCACGGGCTCTATGGCCTCAAGGTTTTAGTACTCATAGAGCAAGACTCATAGCTTTGAAGCACATTTACAGTATTCACTTGGCTTGCCCCACATCCACTCCTCTGACCAGTTTCTACTCCTGGTCCTGTGGTAGGGTATGATCCTGAATTTGCTCTCTGATGATAGTTCCCAGGAGGCTGTTGGAGGGGTTGGCAATGTATAAGCTGACTTCCCTGAGGACTTAGTTATAATTTGTGGCAGGTAGAGAGGAAAGAATTTATGGTACCCGTCTGTGTTGCTCAACCAGTGAACACCCAACCTAGAACATTTCTACATTCAGAATGGTACAATGTAATGTAGTTATAGTGGTGAGATGACTCAAATAAACAAAAACCAGGAGATTAAAAGCTGGAAAGAAGAAAGTGGAATGTTAGCACTCAAATCAGAGATCTTTGGTGTGTGTTGGATTAGAAGGGGTATTAGCTAGAAAGTTTAGCAGAAACATTAGCAGAAAAAAAGTGCTATGGTACTAAGATCCTATTTTTTATCAGCATGCTCCTTTATAAAGATTATGCCCAGGATAACAGCAAAGGTTTAGAAGATGCCTTGCAAATGAACTAATAAAACTAAGATGGAAGTCTCATCTTACCTGTTCTGTCGTTTCTGTCAGGGTGCAGAAATTCTGCACCACCAGTCCAAGAAATAAAAGTATTAACATTTGGAGTATGATGAGGAAATATCTGCTCCTTCTGCTTGCCAGGTACCTGTCAGAACAATTTAGATATTTAAACTTTGCCTAAAGAATCCCAGTGAATTCTTTTCCAGTGCTTGCTTTTAGATCTGTTCACCTTCTGTCCGTCCCTAGATCAAACCAGATGCTGTCTGAGACCTTATTTAGAGGCAGGAAAAATGGCAAATCCTGGTTTGAGGTGAAAACGACAACTCTTCACTTTATATGGCTTAATTACAGGAAATCCTGACAGCAGGGTTGAGGTGGAGCCACAATCTGGAATTTCAGTGCCTTGTGGAACTCCCAAGAATGAACTCCTGCTTTGCCCAGTCTGCCTCTAGCTTTGGCTATGCCCAGACCCTAGTCCTACCCACTTTACACACCTTTATAGGAGAGTTCATGCACAAAGTCCATACTGAACTGGTAGCTGGGCACATAACTTTATTGAAGGGTGCACTGCAGAAACTCTGGTATTTGTCATAGAGAGATGGAGTTGTCTCTTCCACTAAAGTTGACTTTAGCACAATTAAATCACAATTTATACATAAGAGTTATTTTTCCAAGCCTGTGTGGTAATTCAATATGCCAGGAATTATTACTAGAGACAAATATAAAGCTATTATCATGTAAAGTCAGTAAGATTTTTTGAGGTTTAACTGCCTAAATGTTTTGCCACCTTAAACTAATGCAGAAAGTAAGGAAACAAGAAGCTTCTCTTTGTTTCCTTTCTATTTTTGTGTTTGGGATATACCCAGTAGTGCTCAGGAGTTTCTTATGGTTTGGTGCTGGGGTTGCTCTGGGTGATGCTCAGGGGATCATGAGATGCTAGGGAGCCACAATATGTGAAGCAAGAACTTAGTTTGAGTTACATCCCATTATATTATATAATTTTCTTGTTATTAGTTGCAGTACATAGAGATACAAGTCATATATGTGGCTATTTAGAAATTACCTCAATATTTTTTTATTAATTTTATTTCTATTGTGTTCTCTTGTTGACTGTGAATAGATTGTTCAAGTTATTTCAAGTCTCTACCTCCAACTCCCACAAATGTACCTGCATCTAGTGAATATTTAGAATGATGGCTGTTAAGTCAGGTATTTATAAGAGTAGATAGTGAGTGCATACTTATTCATGCCCATTGTCACTTTCAAGCTTAAATATACTAACTTCAATGACACCAGCTACACAAATATGCATCCTTAGCTCAATATAGCTCTGCATTGGGGGTTAT
>PVKC010037636.1:0-12937 GCA_004027635.1 Crocidura indochinensis
TTTTTGGTTTTTGGGCCACACCCAGTGACGCTCAGGGGTTACTCCTGGCCATGCGCTCAGAAGTTGCCCCTGGCTGGCCTGGGGGACCATATGGGGCACGGGGGATCGAACCGCGGTCCGTCCAAGGCTAGCACGGTAAGGCAGGCACCTTACCTTCAGCGCCACCGCCCGGCCCCCTAACATCACACTTCAAATAAATACAAGTTAAACACAGATTTCATTTTGGACTATATTTTTGCATTAGTATTTGGCCCTTGAAAATTTTTAT
This sequence comes from Crocidura indochinensis, assembly GCA_004027635.1. Taxonomy (NCBI): domain Eukaryota; kingdom Metazoa; phylum Chordata; class Mammalia; order Eulipotyphla; family Soricidae; genus Crocidura; species Crocidura indochinensis. The sequence continues at coordinate 269 of PVKC010037636.1, forward strand.
TTTGTGAAAATTTTACTATTTTCAAAACTATTTCATAACAGCAAAATGGAAACCTCACAAAATAAGGAATTTTTTGTTGATTCAATTCCACAGCACCTAGAACAATGCCTCATTGTAAAAATGCTCAAGAATACTTAATGAATAATTTTTATTCAGCATGTCTCAGGTTTTATAGCTATAAGTTGGAGTGTTTTCAGATTCTATAGTCTATAATAATTCTATAAGTAGAAGTCAAAGTCACAACCTTTCTACAATTGTTCATGCTTATAGTTACTAAGAGAGCTTCAGAGTGTGTTTTAAAATCAATATCTGATACTATTTTCCTATGAAGTTGTGCATGATAAAATATTAGAAAGGATATAAATATATGAAGATAATCTTCCCAATATTCTACTGAGAATTTGTATTTCCCAATTTTATAGTTGCAATGAAATCATACTTAGGCTTATAAGTCTTGAAAAACTCCTCCAAAGTGCATATACATAAAATTATATTATATTTACCTAATTTATTTGCACTATTCAGTATCATTCCCAATACCATTCTAATATGATTTTGATGCCCAAAGAGTAAAATGTGATTATAGAGTTCAAATTTCTATATTCTCTCTACATTATCAGAAGTGATAGTCTATAGTACCATCAACCTAAAGTATTGCCACATTAGACTTTTGTCAGAATAAATGAAGAAGTATGAAAATTTGCTAAGTCATACATTTTTTGCTTTTCCAGCACACAAGCTCATTCACATTTCTACTGAGGACAATGAAAGGAGAAGAAAGAAGAAAAGAGCCATATCAACTACTCAAAAACAGGATGGAGATTGCAGTATAGTGTATATAATAACACAATTACCACATTTAAGTAAAGTGAATGCATTTTTTATTTTACAGGCAATTTCTCAACTTTGTTCTGAGTTTAGAAAATAAATGAAACTGTTTAAATACATCAAAGGGTATGTAAAAATATTCAACTAGATTCAACTTTATTACTTTCTTTTTTTTTTTTTTTTTTTGGTTTTTGGGTCACACCCGGCAGTGCTCAGGGGTTACTCCTGGCTCCATGCTCAGAAATTGCTCCTGGCAGGCACGGGGGACCATATGGGGCACCGGGATTCGAACCGATGACCTTTTGCATGAAAGGCAAACGCCTTACCTCCATGCTATCTCCCGGGCCCCTCAACTTTATTACTTTCTCCACCTTGTTTTATGAATGGCTCAAGTTTCAGCTGCACATTCACACAGCTACATAATAATGCATTTCAACAATTGCTTCTTTAATAATTATAGCTACTCATTCCATACACCAAAGAAATATTACAAAGAGAGAGAATCTATCTAGGAATCTGTTTTTTTTAATATAATTTTTACTTTAATCATAATGGCTTACCTATCATTCACAGTAATATTCCAGGTACATGTTAACATTGAATCAGGGGAATTCCCATCACCAAATTGTCCTACTTCCACCTCCATTCCCATCCTGCCTCCCCTATCCTTCACCCTATGCAGGAGGGGGAAAGGGGAACGGAGAGATAGCATGGAGGTAAGGCATTCGCCTTTCATGCAAAAGGCAATAGGTTTGAATCCCGGTGTCCCATTTGGTACCCTGTGCCAGCTAGGAGCAATTTTTGAGCATGGATCCAAGAGTAACCCCTGAACATTGCCGGGTGTGACCCCAAAACTACAACAAAGAGAGAGAGCACAAAATAATCTTTTTTTTTCTCTATTTCCCTCTTCTCATATCAAGTTTTTGTCGACTTCTTTGTTTTGGTGTAATATTTAAGTAGTTGTCCACTTTTTTATTTATATATTCACTTTTTCTTTCTTCTTTTCTCCCTGTTTGCACCCTGTCATGTTAGGAATCAGTTTTAGAGGTAGTATAATTAAATACTGCACACATTTTTACAAATCATATGTGATCATAATAAATGTACAAGGTATGAAAAAAGACTGAGCCACAGCTGCACACCAGCAGACCTAAAGCCCTAACCCACCCCTTTAGCAATCTGAAAGGCTAGTAGCTACAGTCAGTTAGAACCAAAGGAAGCTCCCCTAAAGTGGGCACACTAGACTTAATGTCCAAGCTATCTTAGAGGATCCAAAATGATTCTACTGACAGTATGCAGTTATGCCTAGTACACAGCTTGGAGCAACTGTGCCTTGGAAAGCAAATGAGAATTGCAACCCCAAGCATAGAGTAGGCAACATTGAGGACATATTCACCAATCAAGCTATGGTTCAGAAAGTCATAACCAAATGTGTGTCCAAAAGCACTGTAAAGGCCACCTAGAAGCCAGAATTCCCCCTTAGTTTCCACAGAGCACAAAAATCATTTTAAAAAATAAATGATTTCTGTGTCTGGAGATTCAGGTACATAAAAGGTATAGAGAAGTGGTATACATAAAAGTCAAACCACAGAGTCAAGAACACTGAAAACATTAGAATCAACATGTCAATCAAACGTAATGATCAATCTGGACAAGAAGTGAATGCTGAAAGCTTAAAAAGTGATCTGTGATATCATTTCAATAACCATATTGTAAACCACAGTATCTAAAAGGAAAAAATGGAAGAGAAAGAGAGAGAAATGAAAAATATCTGCCACAGTGTCAGACACGGTAGAGTTCAGGAGGGAAACTGGTGACATGGGCGACCATAAACATATTCTGGTAAAGGCATTGTACATTTTATGACTGTAATTCAATCATGAACAGCTTTGTCACTGAAAAAATAGCTATTTACAAACAACCTTATAAATCATGGTGTTTAAATAAAGCAATTTAAAACAATTAAACGTGTGCCTGGCAACGTGACAAATTTGGGTAAAGTGTGGATGGAAGGGAATCTGAGAACACTGGTTGAGGAAAGTTGACTTTGGTGATAGGATTGGTGCTAGAATGGTGTATGTCTAAAAGTAAGCTATGTATAACTTGGTAAATCGTAGGGATTCAAAGGCCTGAATAAAATTTTTGAATGAATGATTTTTACCACATCAATAGATACAGACAGAAGTCCAGAAGAATATTATCAATGTAATTAGTTTTGATTCTGCCTGCAGATGACTTCAGGGAAAATATTTATATGTTAACTGAACTGAGAAGAAATTGAAGAACAAATTTATAAAAATCTAAGAAATTATTATAAAATAGTATAAAAAACTCAGTCAAATATAAATTAAGGAGGTAAATTTTTCAATAGCAGGATTCCGTAACAGAATTAAGAAACTGAAAATAGAGTTAGCAGCATCAAATACAGGGCATGCAAAATCATCTTGAGAAAGATATACAATTATTATATAAAAGAAAATTTAATATACTGAGTGGACAATAATATGTTGAACAGCCTCTGCATCATATACTTTCTAGTAGTGGTGATAAAGACAAAGCTGCCATAAAAGATAATAGTGAACAACTTTCTCAATCTGAAGGGGGAAATTTATGCATTGATCCTGGAGGTTTCAAAAATGACAAGACGAAGTTCAAACAGAATGCCAAGACACGATGTAATCATATGGAAAGAATTAAAAAGAGGAATACTCAAATATGAACAATAAATTAGGTAACAATTATAATACTTTAAGGACTACTGAAATATGAAAAAGAGAAGTAAAGCTTCAAATACAGGGAACATAACATGAAAATTCACATTTGATCTTACAAATAAATCTCTACAAATAAGTATGGAATGAAATAATCTATTCAAAGTAGTGAATAAAAATAATCTCCAACTAAGTATCCTCTTCCCTGAAAAATTATAATAGACTTTAGTAAGCGCTATAAAAATTCTCAAGTAAATAACAGCTTAATTATGTGTATCATCTAAGAAGGTAGGGTTTTGCCTTGCATGCATTCCATTTGAATTTGATTCCCAACACCTATATGGTCTCCCAAGAACTACTAGGTGTAATCACTGTTCTCAAAAACAGGAAGTTGCATTATTATATCATTCCCCGAAGTTGCATAAAATTCCACTGTGTATAGATATCCTTATTGAATACTCATCTATCATTGAACACCTACATTAATTGCATATCCTAGCTATTGTGCTAAGGAGTGCAATGAATAATACTTTGCACAAGTCCTTGTAATGAATGTTTTTGTGTTTGGGGGGTAAACAACAAGAAGTGTACTTGTTCAGTAATATGGGAGCAATATCCTATATTATATTAAGTAAGTTAATTCATAAGAAAGACAATTAATAATATCACTTATCAGTGGTTCTGTTATATTAAATAAACTATCAGAAGAAAGACAAACTGAATGATCTCACGTATTAGTGGTATGTAGAACAATTGGATAAGAAAAGAAAAAGTATAAAAAAGAGGACACCAATATTACGCTGAAGTTTAGAATATATAAATAAGAAGCACTGGAAAGGAACAAATTCAAGGTGAAGTAAGAGGTAGATGGGAAACAAAGAGATAAGTGTTAGCAATTTGAATCACAGCAATGTTGTGGTGTTCTATGTCCATATATGTAAACAAAAAGCTAAGAACAACACTGAAAGCACTTAAACTTTACTACAGCAACCAAACTTAAAAATAAGTGAGTCAAGTCAAGAGCTTGAGGTGGGAGGGAACCTAGAAACTTTGGTAGAGAGAAGTTGACTTGTCTGGTGGTAGGTTTCCTGTTTGCGGTAGCTATTACCCAAAAGTCAATTATGAATAACTCATGGTACCTTAATATAAAGAAAATTACTAAAATCTTCATAGAATTTTGAAAAAAATTTATTTATGCCAAGTGTTTCTTTAAATTTCAATAGATTTAACTCCCCTAAGAAAATAGAGTGGTAGGGGCAGGAGCCGTGGCACAGAACATAAGGCTTCTGCCTTGCCCGTGCTAGCCTAGAACAGACCGTGGTTTGATCCCCCAGCATCCCATATAATTCCCCAAACCAGTAGTGATTTCTGAGCTCATAGCCAGGAGTAACTGCTGAGCATCACTGGGTGTGGCCCAAAAACAGAACAAACAAAAAAAAGAAAGAAAAGAAAATAGAGTGGCTAGAGAAATATTAGAGAAATAAAATCCAACCTTCTCCCCCTCCCAAGAGATATCTGTTAATTATGATAAATACAAGTTTATAGTGTATGGTTGAAAAAAATCAAACAAATTGGGAGTAATCAAAAACACATTAAACACTTAGTGAATGGAATTCAACAATATTTATTTTACTTTATCACATCCATTTTTGAAAAATTTAATAAGGTACCATGATTTACAAGGTTTTTCATAATTAAGATTTAATTGCATTGGTTTTGATTCTATTATCTATATACTGTATTTTGTTGCCCTGAGTTGCTATTGCATTCTTTAACTATTTAAATTCCATTTTATGCACTCTTTAATTCAATTCTTTCTAGAGTTAATTGAATTTCTCTTCCTGAGATTACTTAATTTCCATTTCCATTTCATGGAGTTGAGGTCCTCCTCAATGAGGCTTGAGATTTTTGTCACATTTGAGGATTTTCCAGAACTTCTGTCCCTTTCTGACAATGAAACTACCACCTTTGTTTATCTACTGTACTTAGAGTTTTATGGATGCTGATAGCTGAAGTTTTATATTCTCATTTTTCATATTACTCATCGTATTAATTATCTTGTGTTGGGAGACAACAAAGTATCTAAAGCCTCGTTGGGAAACAAAGTTGCTAAACGCGTGGCTGATGTATCCAGCCATGAGCCGTGGGTGAAGCCTTAGCAAAAACCGTGGGCAAGAAAGGACTCACACACAGAGGTTTGGGGGGACAACAGGTTTGGCCAAAAGAGCCTAATTCTCCCTAGTTTGATCTCTCTCTCTCTCTCCTCTCTGTCTGTCTCTGTCTCTTTCTCCTTCTCCCTGTCTCTGTCTTCTCTTCTTTCCCTGTCTCTGATCTTCTCTCTTAATCTTCTGACTTCTGCCCCTGTCTCTGCACACTCTCTCTTCTTCTCCCTTTATCTCTCTCTCTTTCTATCTTGCTTCTTCTTATTCTCTATGTTTCTTCTTTCTGTCTCAGTTCCTCTTCTCTATAGGTCTCCCTGACTCTCCTAATCTCTCTTTATGACAGCCCTTTCTTTCCTCTCTTTCTCCCAGTCCTTCTCCTCCCAGACCTCCCAGACCTCCCTCTTTTCCACCTCCCAAACCTCCCTCTTCTTCTTCCCAGTCAGGTCTCTCTCTTCTCGCTGTCTCTTCCCCTCTTTTATCCTTTCTCTCCAACTGTCACTTTCCAACTGTCACTGTCCCACTATTTCCTTTGGCCTCCCCTTCAAACTTTATTTATTTATTTATACAAAATAAATACCATACATAAATATCAAATACACTACAATCTTGCTCTGAGGGATTCTGCTTATGCTATGCTACTATAAAAATATTCATGATCCTGAAGTGGTATTTCAGTGGACATCAAGTGAAACTCAAATTATTCAAACTTAGACACCAAATATATTTTTGAGGTAATTTGGAATAGAGCAAATACTTTTTATATAATAATAATAATAGATATATAATATAGAATAATAATAACAAAAGATAAGAGGGCTGGAAGACCCAGCTCATGACATGAAACTCACCACAAAGAGTGATGAGTGCAGTTAGAGAAATAATTACACTGAGAACCATCATAACAAAATGTGAATGAATGAGGGAAGTAGAAAGCCTGTCTAGAGCACAGGCCGGGGTGGGGTGGGGTGGGGAGGAAGGGACACTTGTGACATTGGTGATGGGATTAATGCACTAGTGAAGGTATTTTTTAATAAAAAATGAAGAAGAAGAAGAAGAAGAAGAAGAAGAAGAAGAAGAAGAAGAAGAAGAAGAAGAAGAAGAAGAAGAAGAAGAAGAAAAGAAGTAATTACTATGAAAAGAAAAGATGGCCCAATGATAAAAAAAGATGTTAGAAAACCTTTATAGCATTATCTACCTGGTATTTTACTTTTGATTAAAAAATCTAGAAAGAAACAGAAGCAAAATTTGAACCTACTATTGGGTACTTCTAGAGATGTGTGAAAAACATCAAGGAAATGGAAAAACTCTTTAAGATTTTTTAACTGCTATAGTTTATTAGCCAAAGGTAATTCACCTGAGGGAAGGGGTTGACATAGTTATGGGTACTTACTTTTTTAGGCAGGTCCCTAATTAAGCCTGGGTGGGTTTTAAAACTCAAAAATGTGAAAGGAGGAAAGAGAAAACAGGGAGAGAGTACACACAGCTACACACAGTGAAAGTATACATTCAGCTTACTAACCCTCAGCCAGTGTGGCTGTAAAACAAAAAATATTAATAACTCACAAGTGACTTGTGCAGTGCTCTGCTAAAATAGAGCTATATATCATTCTTCTTGTTACAGGTGGATAGAATACAGGATAGTATTGCCTTGTCTTTGTTTGCCATTAGAAGTATCAGCGTGGGTATAAACAGTACAAATAAAAGTATTTAAATTATAGAAATTTGGGAAAGCAAGGTTTAGAATACCTAATAACAATTGGGTGGTATGCTCTTGCTTTGAAGTTTTTCTTACTCACCAAACTTAAATTTCTTGGGGGAAATTTGGTGGATCAATTTCCTACTTATCTATATATTAATGTTTGTTTTATTTACAACCTAAAAAGAGTATCCAACCTATATCCTGTCACCAATCTGGACTGAAGTGACAAGGTTAATATTTGAAGAAGTAAATACTTGAATTTGCATATCTTATTTGTATAAATTTATTACGACATACACACTTACAAAATTATTAATGATAGAGTTTCAGTCCTCGAATTTTGGAGCAAAATCTCTTCAACAGTATCAACCGATGTCTCCAGTTTCCATCCTGCCACCCCTCCCCATACACACACAGTCTGCCTCTATGACAGACACTTTCCTTTTTTCTTTTTCCTTTTAGGCGATGTGGTTTGCAACACTGATACTGAAAGAGTATCATGCATATCATTTTACTTTTACTCCTTTCAGCACTCTAGTTCACTTTTTTTTTCAAGAAAAAATATCTTTGAACTTTATTCAAGGCTGTAGTCAGGGAATGGTGAGTGAATTTATACTGTAATTCTCAAAGGAGTAGAACATGAACCGAATTAATGTTTTTTAAGACATGGGATTCTCTTATGAATAAAATCTTTTGAGATCAGGTAAGAAGCTGTAACAATTTTCCTCTTTTATGACTTTTTCTTATATGTTACTTTGAATATTTGGCAGTGAATGATGACCAACAAACTAGCCTGACTGTATAATGCTATTTTCCTGCAGTAGACTGTGAGTAGAGTTTGAATAGCAGGACTTTTTTTCAGTATAATCAGCAGAAGAAACCAATTAATAATTCTTCTTCTAGGAACCATAGAAATCCTTGTTCATGTCTAAGGTTCTCCATCAATTAGAGCTGAAAATGTAGAAACATGTTCAAATTCATAGTACATGTTATGCATTTATGATATTGGATGATTAATGAAATAAAATTATTAGTTAAATAATTCAAAGTAAAGCAAAAACAGAAACGATGGACTAAACTTGTTCAGGATTGATGAAAACCTGGGCATAGAGTAGAGAACCATGCTTTATTTGATTCACTTATTCATGTTAACCAAAGATTGTCCTTCACAATTCCCTTCAGGTCACCAATCTGATTAAGTGTTTAAATAAGCTGGTTTGGGAGGCTGATATTACCAGGGATTTTGAAGTGACTGGGGAACCCCACGCCCGTATCTTCCTTCTTTGGGATTCCTAGCTACTGAGTATATTCCCCTAAAAGTCATACTATCAGTAATAGTGCTTTGACTCTCTGGACAACTTAATTTGTTTAATGCTGTCACCTATATAGGAACACACCGATTAAACAGAATGGACATCTAACAATAATTTACTAAGCCATGGAATTAATTATTTCATTGGATATACAATAATTTTCACAAATGTGCTTGCTACAGTACTTTCTTTTTTAACTTTCTTCTCTTCCTTTTTATTTTTCTATTAATGTAAATAACGTTTACTTTCACTTATCTAGAAACAAATATCCAATGTTCAACTATGTCAATTATGTGATGCATTTTCTTTAAATAAAAATGATAAATATACCATAATAATAATCTTATCTTCTGAATTTCAAGAGTTTTAAGTTACATTTCCTTAAAGATTTTAGTTCCATGATATGGGCTAGCTTCCTTTACAGAAACTATCAGGATTTTCTCTCTCAGAGTAAAGACAGTAACAATTTGTAGCCTATCAAAGTTCCTGAATTTCTACTAGTGGGGTTATTACATGTGAGTATCCATGAAAAGAAAACACAATGACTCCTTGTGGGCATTTGCATAGACTAGTTATATATGTTCCCAAAAAAGGTTCCTTTGTAAATTGGTAGTATGGAAGCAAAATTTAGAGACACAGGACTCTATACTATAAATAAAACTACACTGAGCATATGTATCTAGATATGTTTGGTCCTTACGTGTCATAGCACTCAACACAGGGTAAATTATATATATATAATTATATATATATATAATTTACCCTGTGTTATATATATATATGTATATATATATATATATATATATATATATACATGTGTGTGTGACCTAGTGCTGGAACAGTAGCACAGTGGGTAGAGCTCCTATCAAGCACATGGCCACTAGTGTGTGAGCATATATATGTGTGTGTGTGTGTGTGTGTGTATGTATGTATGTATATAATATCCAGAAACAAGTCATCCTCTTAGATTTCCGTGTAATTAGATACCGGCTGGTACCCAACAGCTAAATCACCTTGTTTTCCTGTTGAGTATAAATAATCTCACATAATGCCAACATCAGACAAAAGCACTCAATGACCACAGTAAAATGAGAAATCTTGCTTACTCATAATTTTTAAATAAAACAAAAATATAAATATTGATCAAATCACAAAACACCAAATATCTGTTTTTTCTTGACTAATATGAAAGACCAAAGTTCCTTAGTAGTCAGATTTAAACACACAGTATTTTCTCTGTATATAAGAGTTTTTGAAATAGATCTAGATATGTACCCACTTCAAAGTACAAAATTCATAAAGAATCCCTGCTTTTTTACACCTGTCTCATATCACCCAACAAAAACTCAAGTAATGTAATATATTTAAGTATTCAATATATTTTTAGAATTAAATATTTTTCATTAATTTACTATATGGCTCCCCTCATTGCAATTAGTATAATACCCAATGTATTTAGCTAAAGGTAAGTTCCTTTGAATGAAAACCCTGCAATATTTTTAGAAAAGCATGAGGGTCCTTGAATGGCAAAACTTGGTAGGGTGGCTGAAAACAACCTCTCTTGCACTTCTCCCATATAATTTCCAAATAAGTGTTTATGCAAGAGCGAAATTAAACTGAAAACTACAATTTATGCTTTGAATTATATCCCTTGAAAATTCTCATTAGGTTAGCCCTTTTCATGATTCTTATTGCCATTATTTTGAAGATTGCATATGCCAGTATTCACTTCAGTATCCACTTTCCAGGAGAATTTGATTCTTTTAGTTGTCATGCCTATTTCTGTATAATGTGAGCTTATTAAAGTATCTTTTCAGACAAATCATTTTAAGCACGTGGTTTATTTCCTGGTAAAGAAGGTTAAAAGTGATTTAGATTATTGTCCTCAAATCATTTTATTTGCATTAAGTTTCTACAATTTATTTACTACACACTGTGATAGGTTCCAGAAACACATGAAAAATGAGACAATTTTTGACTTCATGAAGCATATGTTCTAGTGGGAGAGATAAAAAACAAACAACTTAACTATCACTTTCACATTTTTTTCTTGACAATCTAGACATGTTCGAATCTCCTTCCTCTGTTTCATTAATCACTATATGCCACAAAGTTGTTTGCTTAACAAAAGCACTTTTGAAGGAGCAAATCGATTTGTTTTTTTGAAGAATAAGATATTTTGATACATAGATGTTAGGTTTATTTTCATGTAGAATGATGCTTATTTTATCATGCTATTTTATCATGTTTATGATGAATGTTTATGAATTGTGTTTATGATGTCTATTTTCATATAGTACTATGGAAACATACTTTTGATTTATAGTTTCAAGGAGAAAATGAAAGCCAATCCAGTAAATTGGATCCAGGACATACACAAGTAACTGCTTTCTAAAATAAAATTTACTAATATCAAGTATATTAGATCCAGAACTAATAAAAATTTTATTACTATGAATATTCAAACAAATAACAGATATCCAAATAAGGATAACTTAGTTGTATTTCATAATCAGAATATAATTTGAATAAGATGCATCAATTCTCTCTTAAGGCTCTAAGAATCAATTGTTTTGTGCTGCTCTCTCTACTATAATTATTTAAGGCTCTTAGCCCCTTTATCTACTCTTGTGAAAATTAAGGCAGATTCTTGCCTTTCTGTTTAATTATCTTTTTATATTCTGATCCCAATAGTGAATAATATAGTTTCAGGCCTACAATAAGAGCAAAATAATTCTTTTCTCACTTTAATATTCTCACTAGAGGAAGTACAGTGCTAATTGGATCATTGTCATCTGGAATTTCAAGCATTTTGGGCAGGGTAACAGTTGAAAATACAAACACAAGGTTTTCTTAATCTTATTATATTTCAGGTGACTGAGAGAGTACAGTGGGCAGGGTGTTTGCCTCATTCAAGGCCAACTCAAGTTCAATCCTTGGCACCCATGTAGTCCCCTAATCACTGCCAGGAGTTATCTCTGAGCACAGAGCCAGGAGTAATCCCTGAGCATATTTGGGTATGATCCCTAAAACAAAATAGAACAGATACTATTTTAACCACCCAGTAATCGAATATAGCGTTCATGTGTGTGTTTTCATAGGCCCATTGCCATGTGTATTCATGTACTAAACTCTTGTGGTACTCTTGCGTAACTACCAATCAAAACTTTGATCCTGAAAGTGGACAGTCCACTATTCTTTTTTATACTTCACTTCTCTCACCCATATTCATATTCTGCCATGCCCCCTCTATCAGAATAAAGAAACTAGCAGATATGTACGATAGTTAAACCGATATTAACTCAATGTGGCACTGGGCAGCACAGACGCTAAACCAGGTCCTCCCCTGAGCTAAATAAGCAGGAAACTGTCTACCTAGTTGATTTGTGAGGTGCCATTAATTAGCATCTTAAGACTAACACCTGGGGGAAAACTATGGCCTGTGAACAAAAGTATGTGAATCATGATCCCCTCCTTTTAACTTTATTGCTATTACCTCACAGGAGACCACTGTACTAAGCTCATTAAGCCCTGAAAAGCCAGTTAAGTAGGTAGATTGAAGAGTCAGTTATGAAGAGACTTAAAATTTGCTTGAGGAATAAATTATTATTAACTGAATGCAAACCTGAAGCTAAACGCAACAGTCATAACAGAGTAAAATGCTGCTGGTTCTTTCCTACTGCCTCAGAATGTAACCTATATTCAATCTCCTGACCTATTATTTGTTGACCTGTAATAAAAACTTGTTGGATAGACACATGGGGAATTCTCAGAGGGGAAGGACTATATGGTGTCTGAGTATATAGATGGCAATCAGTTTTATTTTTCTATGAGTCTGAAGTCATACCTACCCCAAGATAAGTACCAAAGAGACTATTAGCTTCTCTTCTGCCTTGAAACCTCAATAGTACTAAAGAGTGCCTTCTGACATTTGGTCAGTCCTTGAAATGATGCTC
>PVKC010037637.1:0-12927 GCA_004027635.1 Crocidura indochinensis
GACAGGCTCCAGGGACCAAGTGGAATGTGGATATCAAACCCAGGTAGGCCTTGTGCAAGACAAACGCCCTCCCCGTTGTGCTCTCTCTCTCTCTCTCTCTCTCTCTCTCTCTCTCTCTCTCTCTCTCCCCCCCCCCCCCCCTCCTCCCTCCTCCCTCCAGGACTCATCCTTGAAGAACTCAACACCAGCACGAGTCACTTGGTGCTCCTTTCATCACAGCAAACAAAGATTTATTTTCTCTGAACCTCTCTACCCCTTTCTCGCTAAACACCAAGGTTTTTTGTTGTTGTTGTTTTTGTTTGTGTTTTTGGTTTAGGGGTCACACCCAGCAGCTCTCAGGGGTTACTCCTGGCACTATGCTCAGAAATCCACCACTGGCAGGTTTTCGGGGGGGGGGGGGCATGCTGGGATTTGAACCAATGTCCTGCATGCAAGGCAAGCGCCTTACCTCCTATGCTATCTCTCCGGACCCCACCACCAGCTTTTTTAATCCACTTGAGTCACTCTTGTCAGGCTCCAGCGGCCCTATGGGTGCTGAGGATCGAACCCAGGTCATCCTCTTGCCAGGCAAATAGGTCCTACCGCTGTGCTTTCTCTCCTTGATCAACTCATAAACACTAGAAGTCCAGAGCCTGCATCTGAGCCTCTCCCACACATTGGCCTCATCCTCCTGCCCCTCAGAAACCCTCCTCTCAGCTCTTCCTCAGGCATTCTGGATCCGCATCTCCAGCTGCCTTTGCTAATCATTCATTCACTGATGCTGGCATGTCCAACTCCTACTGCCTGTTTCCCCCCAAAGCTGGTTGAGTCTCTGACCAAACAAGGGCTGTCCCCCTTCACCTTTCTCACATACCAGAGTGTTCCAGAGCTGTGACCTGCCCCTCTTGCTGGGTTCACCTCCCTCCCTCCTCAGATCAAGCTCCACAGGTCCTCCAAAATGGCCTGTTTGCCACGCCATGACCAGAGCAGTCAATATTGTCTGATGAAATCGCTGACAACTTGAATACTTTCATGCATTTCTCTTTGTCAACCAGTGGAGGCTCCTTTCCAGATTAGTGTCAATTTATCTCTCTTCTCTCTGTCCCCAACTCACTGTCCTCTCATTCTCTATACTCAACCCATATAAAAACTTTTTTTTTTCCCAAGGCTCCTTTTTTCCCTAGTATTTTCTCCTCAAAAGCATTTGCACATTCCATTCCCCTGAGCTCTTATACACCTGACATCCCTCTACATATCGAAGTGAAACTTGGCTCTTTTCACATTCATTTGTGATTCCTGCAGGTCCTAAAGGAATTGGCCCCCCTCAGAGACCACATCTGAGTGTGCTTGGGCCTCATAAACCAATAACAGAAACCTAGGCATGAAATAACCTCTATTGTTGATAATAATAGGATGTAAATGCTTTGTCAATAATATATATAGTCTATTGTCTTGCAGTGGTCCTCAAACTACGGCCCGCGGACCACATATTGTATTTGTTCCCATTTTGTTTCTTCACTTCAAAATAAGATATATGCAGTGTGCATAGGAATTTGTTCGTAGTTTTTTTTTTTTTTTTTTGGTTTTTGGGTCACACCCGGCAGTGCTCAGGGGTTACTCCTGGCTCCATGCTCAGAAATTGCTCCTGGCAGGCACGGGGGACCATATGGGGCACCGGGATTCGAACTGATGACCTTTTGCATGAAAGGCAAACACCTTACCTCCATGCTATCTCCCGGGCCCCATTTGTTCGTAGTTTTTGTTTTTACTATAGTCCTGCCTCCAACCATCTGAGGGACAGTGAACTGGCCCCCTGTTTAAAAAGTTTGAGGATCCCTGGTCTAGGGAATCATGACAAGAAAAAATAAATAGGTTCATGCTCATTCAATATACATGGAACCATAGAGTAGGCCCAACTATATAGTTTATATTTTCAGTCTTAGTCTGATTTAGTGTTCAGGCATGGAGGGCCCATTAAGTATTTGTATAAGTCCTATGTCAATAGACTCTGGGACTATCATGTTTGTCCAACTGTTCTTCCCCACCATCCCTAGAACCAGAGCCATTATTAGAGTTTCTTATTACATCCTTATTGGCTAAATAATATCTACAGAGTCCTGGACATAGTTTTCTAGTATTTGGGGATTGGCATTCTGACTCAACCATATGACTAAAGCAAACTGTTGACTCTTGTGCTTCTGTTTTTCCATCTGTAAGATCATGATGATAACAGCCTCCATGTGATCACGTTATTGTGATGAGATCAGACTTTTGGATTTGGAGAGATAAGACAGCAGGCATGGCTCTTGCCTTGAACAAGGCCAATCCACGTTGTATTCCTGGCCACCATATGGTCCCCTGAGCATCCCCAGAAATGACCCTTGAGTGTAGAATAAGCCTTAAACAATGCCATGTGTGACCCAAAACAAAAAAATTTTTGGTCACTTTTTACACTCAAGGGTCATTTCTGGAGATGCTTAGGGGACCATATGGTGGCTCAGGGGTTACTCCTGGTTCTGACCTCAGGAATTACTCCTTCTGGTGCACGGGGGACCATTTGGGATGCCAGGATCAAACCTGGATGTGTGCTGCAAAACAAATGCCCTAGTCCTTCAAATATTTTAAATAAAAAATAAGACCTTTCTTGTGAAGTGCTGTAAGAACAGTGTTAGCATCTAATGGGTATTAATAAAAGTGGCCATTCATTCACTTGTATCTCCTATTTCTGTTGTTTCTGTTGTTAATTATGGGGAAACTACATCCAGCTGGGCTTTGTTGACTGGCAGATGGAATTAAACCCAGGAACTTCCACCAGCAAGCTTCATTGCAGTATCGCTTCCCTGACCCAGGGACTTCATCCTTTTGCTTGAGTTCTCAACCTTTTGTCAAATGTAACGTTCAAATTAAACCCATCCTCTTGTTTATCTTATTTCCCTAACCCTGAACATGATACTCAAGTCAAGCACTTACTTGTTTGTAGCCTATGTTAATCACCACATAATTTTTTTTAATTTTAAATTTTTCTCATGACTTTCTGAATTGAAATCGTAAATACACCGAACTTGTTTCGCTGACTCTGTCTCTGCTTCTGTCTCCCTACTGTCAGACACATGACCTCCAGTTGTTGTTAGGTCAAATATTCTCCTTAACTTCTGCTACCCAGGATTCTGTGCCCACCTCACTTGACTCACTCGTCCCATCAAGCACTCATTTAAGTATAAAGTTCTTGGGGGCTGGAGTGATAGCACAGCAGAAGGGCTTTTGCCTTGCACCATCTGGAATACTGGGAATCGAACCGAGGTACGTCTTGGGTCAGTTGCATGCAAGGCAAACTCCCTAATGCTATGCTACCGCTCTGGCCCTCTGTCTCATTTTGAAATCACCCCCACGGAAAAATTGAAGTTTTCCGTTTGAATGTGTTCAGTGTTAGGGAGATGAGAGCAGAGGAAAGCATGCAGCCACAAGGAACAAAGTGTGAGACAAAAAGGAGGGAAGACGGGTATCTGGAGAAGTCCAAAGAAGGCAAATCTCAAGAGAAGTTTATGAAAGGCTTCAAGAAGAAAGTGATAAAAAAAAAAAAAAACCTCTCTAACCACAGCTTCCTTTTCCTGTTATTTTTTTCTCTCCTGCTTTCAAATCTAATTTTCACCATCACTGCAAACTAGGGATCCATGAACCTTGCCTATTTTTGTTCATTGCCCCTTAAAACTTGGTTTTCCTTTTTACGTAACCCCAAGGTCAGTGTGATGACCCATTTCACTTAATAATTATGGCTGCTGGGGTAGAGAGATAGCATGGAGGTAAGACTTTTGCCTTTCATGCAGAAGGTCCGTGGTTCAAATCCCGGCATCCCATATGGTCCCCCGAGCCTGCCAGGGACGATTTCTGAGCATAGAACCAGGAGTAACCTCTGAGTGCTGCCGGGTGTGACCCAAAAAAAAAAAATTATGTCTGCTAAGCTAAGCATGACTTTATGCCCTGGGCTCTTCAGAAACCCGGGAGGAGAGGTACTTAGCAATGCATAGAATAGTGTTTCTGTTCTCAAAAGTGCTGGGAATATCCAAGGGCCCTCAACTTCTACTTTCCTTTGTTTCTTTTCCCTTTTTTTGGGGGGCACACCCAATGACGCACAGGGGTTACTCCTGGCTATGCACTCAGAAATTGCTCCTGGCTTGGGGACCATATGGGACACTGGGGGATCGAACCTTAGTCTGTCCTAGGCTAGTGTGGGCAAGGCAAATGCCTTACTACTTGTGCCACCACTCCTGCCCCTCCTTTGTTTCTTTTTGCTCTCGCCAGTTTATTTTCTTGGTTTCTTTTTTTAGTTAAAAAAAAAAAACCATGGGCTGGAGGTAAGGTGCCTGCCTTACCTGCCCTAACCTAGGACGGACTGCGGTTCGATCCCCCAGTTCCCCATATAGTCCCCCCGTGCCTGCCAGGAGCGACTTCTGAGCGAATAGCCAGGAGTAACCCCTGAACCCGGGTGTGGCCCCCCCAAAAAAAAAAACATGGGGCCAGAGAGACAGCATGGAGGTAGGTCGTTTGCCTTGCATGCAGAAGGATGGTGGTTCGAATCCTGGTATTCCATATGGTCTCCCGAGCCTGCCAGGAGTGATTTCTGAGCACAGAGCGCTGTTGGGTGTGACTCCAAAACAAATAAACAAACCAAGTCACATAATGAGTTTCATTATTTGATAGAATTTCCTATGATCTCAAGAGATGTCCACAAAAATGTCTGGGTCCAGACACAGTTTATTTTTTTTTATTTTTTTTATTTTTATTTATTTATTTTTTTGGTTTTTGGGTCACACCCGGCAGTGCTCAGGGGTTACTCCTGGCTCCATGCTCAGAAATTGCTCCTGGCAGGCACGGGGGACCATATGGGGCACCGGGATTCGAACCGATGACCTTTTGCATGAAAGGCAAACACCTTACCTCCATGCTATCTCCCGGGCCCCCAGACACAGTTTAAACCCAGAACTTCTATCTATAATAGTATTAATAAATCTTTTTTTTTTTTGCCCAACTCTAAACCCAACAACCTCCCTACCCCACCTCCCCACCTCCTTCCTCCCTCCCCTCAGTATCAATAAATCTTTATTTTTTTTGTTTTTGGGTCATACTCGGCAGCGCTCAAGGGTTACTCCTGGCTCTATGCTCAGAAATTGCCCCTGGCAGGCACAGGGGACCATATGTGACGCCGGAATTCGAACCAAACCCAAAGCTTCGCACATGTAAGACAAGTTAGTAGTCTACTGCTGGACTACATCCTTGTCCCTTACCCATTGTTTGCTGGGGTTCCTTGTTTTTCTGTTGTGTGAGTTCTTGATATATTTTGCATGTTAATCTCATGTGTAATGTGTAGTTATCTCCCAATTGCTCAGTTTGCTTTGTGCTTTTTTGAGTTTTTGTTTGTGTATTTTTCATGTTATCCTGTTTTATTTGGGGGCCATACCCATCAGTGTCCAGGAGGTACTACTGGCTCTATGCTCAGGGTTCATTTCTGGTGGGCTCAGGGAACCATATGGGGCACCAGGAATCAAACCCAGGTTGGCCATGTGCAAGGCTAGTTGCCCCCCCATTGTGCTATGACTCAGCATCTCATATTGAGGTACTGAGATTAAAAAGCTGAAAAGTATAGACTGGATTTTGGCCTGTAGTGGAATTCTTTTTGTTTTTTTTGTTTGTTTGTTTTTTGTTTTTGGGTCATACTCGGCAGAGTTCAGGGGTTACTCCTGGCTCTACGCTCAGAAATCGCTCCTGGCAGGCTGGGGGTGGGGGGCATGTGGGATGCTGGGATTCGAACCACTGTCCTTTTGCATGCAAGGCAAACGCCTTACCATCTTACCATGCTATCTCTCCAACGTCCCCCCCCACCCCATGGTGGAATTCTTGCATCATCATTTAGTTCAGGATTAAATTTTGATTTATTATATTTGATAAAAAATGGTCCAGTTTGGAGAGGAAGTAGAGACAAGAAAGACACAGTTTTGGGGCCGGCGAGGTGGCGCTAGAGGTAAGGTGTCTGCCTTGCAAGCGCTAGCCAAGGAACGACCATGGTTTGATCCCCCGGTGTCCCATATGGTCCCCCCAAGCCAGGGACAATTTCTGAGTGCTTACCCAGGAGTAACCCCTGAGCATCAAACAGGTGTGGCCGGAACAAAAAAAAGAAGAAAGTCACAGTTTCAAGTTAAAATAAGTGAGAATAAATCATCACTGGAGATGAATCTACTTAATTCATCTGCACTGTTTTTTTTTTTTTTTTGGATGTGTGTGATTGTTTGATTTGATGTATAAAGCTTTTTAATTTGATGTAGTCCTATTCATTTATTCTGGCTTTTATTTCTCTTGCTAATGAAGTTTGAGTCTCTAAGCACATCCCTGATTCTTAGGACCTGGAAACTTATACTTATAGATCTTTCTACATATTTTATGATTTAGAGTAAATAATCCAAGACCTTAATTTCTTCTGCACTATTTGTGCAGATACCAGTGATCTAGTTTCATTTTTTCTCCATGTTTGGTTTTCCCAACACCTTACAGGGAAAAGACTTTGCTTTCTCCACGTGTTTTGACTCCTGTATTATAGATTTTAATCCATATATTGTGTGGATTTCTTTCCAAACTCTGCATTTTATTCCACTGACCTGTGTGCCTGTTTTTGTTCCAGTACCATATTGTTTTGGTTAATTTTTTTGTTTTTTTCCTGTAATATGGTTTGAAACCAGAAAGCACAATACTTCCATTTTTCTCTTTGTCTTTTTTGGAAATTGCAATAAATAAATAAATAAACACTCACTGTAATTCAATGGGGGGACTATTTAAAATCAAGGCAACCTTATAGGTGAGTAAGGTGAGACACAGAGGGGCAAGAAAAAAATCTCTGAGGATCTTGAGCTGATGAGCTGCAAGGCCTGCTCAGTTGACCTTGTGCCCTGCTGCCTGACTGCAGAATGGGAATGAGAACATTGGCTTTGAAATGAAAGCAGGTGATTATTGCTGAATCAGTATTAATCGTTTGAACTGTATTAACACTCTGATCGCTCCTGAGTAACCGGCATTCCCCTTGCATCAGTCCAATTGGCAGTTTCAGTCATGATACAACAATGAGATTTACTGGCATTTCTTAGACAAGAAGTGAGGTTCTCTAAAAGGCTATATATACCATCTCTCTACTCCTTCATAGTGCTGATTCCTGGTCTTTAATTTCTGGGTTTTACTTTATTTTTGGGCCATGCTCAGTGGTGCTCATGTGTTCCTCCTGGCTCTGTGCTCTGAAGTTACTCCTGGCAGGCTTGGGGGGCCCTGTGGGTTGCCAAGAATTGAACCCCAATTGGCTGTGTGCAAGGCAAATACCCTACCCACTGTTCTATCACTCTGGCTCCTGGTCTTTAAATTTTGAAGATTTGCTGAGTGTAGACGTTGAGTGTCTATGCAGCTTCCTCATACCAATGACCTAGTCTGCTTCAGGGCCTACCTGTGACTCTGCCTTCTTCTGTTACCTCACTTCCCAACCTTTGTCGAGGTTCTCCCTTGTCTGAAATTGCCAACAGGCCAAGTGTTACATGTATCTCGTTAGCTGCTGTGTATTTGCCAAATGCCACCTTGGTGTGTTGCACTCTGGAAGAGTTCTTTGTTTTTAGTCTGGTTTAGTTTTGGTGAGTTTCTGCTGAGGGCCCTGGTTGAGTCAGGTTGTGCTCAGGACTAAGTCCTGACTTTGTTCACTGGCGTCCTCCTGCTGGGGCTTAGGGAATCTGATGGGGTGCTAGCATTCAAACCAGCATTGCAAGCAAGACTCTACCCACTGTGCTTGCTCTCTGGACCCCTCAGTTTGGTTTCGGTTTTAATGTAGGGGTCACACCCCATTGTGCTGAGTACTGTCTCTGTGCTCAGGGAGGAACATATTTAGTACCAGGGGTTAAACTCAGACCCACTGTCAACAAGGTTAGTGCCTTAAACATTGGACTATCTTTCCGATCACTCTGGTATTATTATTATTATTATTATTATTATTATTATTATTATTATTATTATTATTTTTTGCAAATACAATTTCTGGGAAGCTTCACCCCATTCTACTTTTCTTAAAGGATAAAAGTGGCATTTCTTTAGAATATTTGAAATAATATCCATGCATTAAGATTCACAATTTGTGATCAGGGTTACAAATCTTTTTACCTGTGAAAGAGAATTTTCTTTCCTTCTCCTTCACCTTCACCTGTCTGGCCTTCATGTTATTTGCTGCTTGTGCCACAGCTGCTACTCCTCAGTCAATGCCTTGTCCTCAAGTTCATCTATCTTCTCACATCCATGTGATGTCCTACCTAGATCTCAAAAATTTTTTTGGTTTTTGGGTTATACTCAGCAGTTCTCAGGGATTACTCTTGACTCTATGCTCAGAAATCACTCCTAGCAGGCTCAGAGGACCCTATGGGATGTCAGGGACTGAGCTTAGGTCTGCCACAGGTAGGCAAATGCCTTACTGCTGTGCTATCTCTCTGGCCCCTAAATCTCAATTTCTGAAATGCTCCAACATTCAACAGCCTCAGCTACGTAACCATGCTACCTAACTAATGGGTGCAATACATATATTGTCAGGTGGAAAATTGGGGGTTTTATTGAAAACTATACATTTAAAATTGAGTTTTCTTTTCTTTCCATTTAACATGTTTTCTTCTTTTTTTGGGGGGTGGTTGGGCCACACCCAGTGATGCTCAGGGGTTACTCCTGGCTATGCGCTCAGAAGTTGCTCCTGGCTTGGGGAACCATATGGGAAACCCGGGGATCGAACCTCGGTCCATCCTAGGCTAGCGCAGGCAAGGCAGGCACCTTACCTCTACCGCCCAGCTCCCACATGTTTTCTTCTTTCTTGCTTTTCTGATTCTTGTCTACAAGTCTATGAGTAGCAGCACCCTTACTGAGTAAAAAGCATATTCCAGTCATATCATCTGCATTCTTTTAGTTTGTTTTTTGTTTTGTTTTGTTTTGTTTGTTCTTTGTTTTAGAGCCATACCTGGAGATGCATAGGATTTACTCCTGGCATTGTACTCAGGACTTACTCCTTCCAGCAGTGCTCAGATAGCATAGGTGATGCTGGGGATTGAACTTGGTTTGGTGCATGCAAGGCAAATGCCCTCCATACTGTACTATCTCTCTGGCCCCATTATGCACTTTCTTTTAAACCATATCCCTACCTACCCCTACTCCTTGGTTCTCTTTTTTCCATTTATATTCATTTTCCCACTTCCACTAGAAACAACCAACTTTTCTTCCAAACAGCAATTCTACGAGAGTCCTAATCTAATCGACAGCTTTCATGATACGCCGTTCACATTTCCTTTCATTACGTATGTTTCAGATAGATCTGAGAAGAATCCCAGAAGTCTGGACTAGGACATAACTCTCTGGGTCCTTATCAAACAAGGTCACAGACACATGCTCTGGCTCTTTTCTTATCTGATACCCCACAGTAAAGTTAAGAAAATGTTAGGTAAAATAATCATATACATACATACATGCATGGCTATTCACGTCCTAATTCCTGGTAAATCATCTACATGGCAAAAGCACTTGATTTGGGGCTGGGCCATGGCTCTGGAGGTAAGGTGCCTGCCTTACCGCGCTAGCCTTGGACGGACTGCGGTTCGATCCCCCGTGCCCCATATGGTCCCCCAGGCCAGGGGCGACTTCTGAGTGCATAACCAGGAGTAACCCCTGAGCGTCACTGGGTGTGGCCCAAACACCAAAAAAAAAAAAAAAAAAAAGCACTTGATTCAATGAAGGATTTTGAGACAGCCCCTTTGGATGATCAGATGTCATGGCGAAGGTCCCTAAAAGGAGAAGAGGGAGTCCAGGGAGTGTGGAAAGGAAGGGAGGATGGAGAGATGATTGGCTGCTGGAGTTTTAAAGATAAAAGAAAAGGTCGTGTAGTGCAGAAATTCCAATAGCCTCCAGGAACAAGAGTAGGCAAAGGCCTTTTCTTGGCAATCCTGCAGAAATGCAATCCTGCCAAAGTCTTGATTTTTGCTCACTAAGGCTGATTTTAGAATTCAGACCTCCAAAATAAAAAAGGTAATAAAAGTGTATTGTATAACTGCAATGTTTTGAGGTTATTTGTCACGAGACAGTAAGAAGCAACTGCAACTAGCCCACCCACCCTCACTAACCCCAGACCACCCAAGACAAAAGGAAGAGAGGGAAGGGACTTACTGTAGTGGCTAATAGAATTCAAGTCATGTGTCAGAGATAGGATAAATGAAAGAGAACTTGACAGATGTAGAGAAACTGACCCTGTGTACCTACAGAAAGGGTGCCCTTAAGAAGCAAAACAGTTTGTCCTCCTGAAGAAGATTCATGATTTGGGAGATATTGATTCACTCATGGGCAGACCCCAGGAAAAGACTCCAAGGGGAAGCTTAGAATTTCTAGACAGTGGATCTATTTAGGGCCCTGCAAACAAATGGTTAACTAAAACATCCTCTGTCTTTCCATCTTGAGATACTCGGAGACACAGCCTCTATTTGGGGTGCTCCACTGAGCCTAAGGACAGTGCTCAGCAGGAAAGAGAAAACAATCAAATCTAGCCAACCAACCAAACAGAATGTCCTTGGAGGTTTTGAGATGATAGTTAACCAACTGGGGGGAGAGTCTGGTTAGTAATATGGGCTGAGAAAAATATGCTAAGTGTAAAGAATAATATAGTTATTGATAAAACAAACAGAAGCGGGTGGGAAAGTGTTAGTCTATAGATCAAAATCTAACTAGAATACAAGGTCCTAACAGTGCCTAAAAGCATAAATTCAAATATTGACTTAAAATATGTCCTATAGAGATATGGACTCAATCCCAAAACTGCTCAGAAATTCAAGGTTGGCTAGTCCCAGGAAAGATGAATATTCAAGGAAAGGGAGGTTGACTCTTCACACTGTGAACCTGTGGGGCCAGAGAAAAAGTCCAGTGAGCAAAGTACTTGTTTGCATTCAGTCTTCTTGGGTTCAATTCCCTCAAACCTTAGCATCCCAGAGGGTCCCCTGAATACTACGAGGGGTGACAGGAGTTATTCCTCAATCCAGAACCAGGAGTAATCTCAGAGCACCAAAGGAAAAAAAATAAAAATCTAAGGGTGGAACTGGAAGATATGATATTAAATGAAGTGGGAAGAATGATAAATACAGAATGATATAATTTATATGTGGCATTTAGAATAGCTTCATAAAAAAATACAATGGTCTAAAATGGAATTTCTCAAACACCTTTGTCCCTAGAGATAAGCAAGGAGAAGGAAAGAAACTTGAGTGGAAGAGGAGAAACACAAATATGAAAGAATGGGGCCAGGGGCTAAGTGGTCTCAGTTGCATTGATAGTGTTAAAGGACAGAACTAAATATCCAAGCCAAAGGTAACAATAGTGGAATCGATAGACCCAAACTTTAACAATCTAAACTTAAAATGGGCCTGTTGTACTGGCAGACTGGAGGATGGTATGGGATACACTGGGGAACATTGGTAGAGGGAAGTCGACACTTGTGGGGATTGGCCCTGATTCATTGTATGTCTGAAACCCAAGTATGAAGGACTTTGTAAATCACAATGGTTTCAATAAAATAAAAAGATCAGGGAGCTAGGGTATATCCATCAACTTAGGCAATGACACAGTAACCATACTCCCTGGTTTACAGAGATCATAAGGTGGGTAAGGTGCTGCTTTTGCATGCAACCAACGTGAATTCCTGCAACACGTGGTCTCAGAGCATAGCCAAGAGTAATTTCTGAGTGCAGAGCCAGGAATATGCCCAGAACACTGCCAAGCCCCAAACAACAGGGTCAGAGACTTGAGCTACTTCAGGGAGTTCTTTCCTCATTCACCCTCATAAGGAACTTGGAGCAGCACATACACGTGTCTGGTCTTCATGGCAGAGAGGAGGAGGGAACTGGGAGATTTGGCTCATGTATCATTGTCACTTTTCGAGCAGCACCTGTCATCCTGCCATTGGCCAGAGCCAGTCACTTGATTGTGGCAGAGACAGCCAGATCTTTCTATGGGACACGGGTACACAAGTCATGATGCAGCCTCCTGTCAATTTGGCAGGAAGGATCCTAAAGTGGAAACAAGAGTCTGATCCACAAGTGGTGCCCTGGGGGGTGGGGGTGGGGGCGTGGGTTCAGTATGGAAAGGAGGAAGGTCAGCTCAGAGGAGAATGGAGGCAGAACTCCTAGCTGAAAGTTTCTTAGGTGGTCCCTTTTCTTACCTCTCTTTGTGGGCACTAAAAAGGTGGAGGTTGTGGGGGTGACTCTGCTGTTTCACATCAGCTTTTTTTTTTCGGTTTGGGAAGCCACGCTGGGTGGTGCTCAGGACTCTGTGCTCAGGAACTACACCTAGTAATTCTCAAGGGATCAGATTTGGTCCCCCAAGCCTGCCACGTGTAATTTCTGAGCCAGAGCACTGAGCGCTGCTGGGTGTTGCTCAAAAACAAAACCAAAACAATTTCTGGTCCCTTTTAATGTTTGCTGTAGATCAAACATTGAAAATATGTGCAGATCCAAAGAGATCATATGGTGGGTAAGGGGCTGGCTTTGCATGCAGCCAACCTGACTTTAATTCTCTGCAGCACATGTGGTCTCAGAGCACAGCCAAGAGTAATTCCTGAGTGCAGAGCCAGGAGTATGTCCCAAGCACTGCCAAGTCCCAAAAAACAACAGCAAAAATTGGCTCCTTCCTCAGAGAGTTGAGAAGCAGTCGGAGAATAAAATTAATAAAGGCTGAAAATATTTGAGAGTTATTATGCTACACAAATCATCAAGCTAGGGGGCCGGGCGGTGGCGCTGAAGGTAAGGTGCCTGCCTTGCCTGCGCTAACTTAGGACGGACCTTGGTTCGATCCCCCGGTTCCCCATATGGTCCCCCGTGCCTGCCAGGAGCGACTTCTGAGCGAATAGCCAGGAGTAACCCC
>PVKC010037638.1:0-12928 GCA_004027635.1 Crocidura indochinensis
TGGGGGCACTCCCAGTGATGTTCAGGGGTTACTCCAGGCTATGAGCTAAGAAGTCTCTCCTGGCGTGGGGGCCTATTGCTGTGCTATCTCACTCTGGCCCCATTGTGTTTCTTTTAATCACATAACTTTTGTGCTTCCTTGTATTGATGTGAATGACATTAATTGATATGTGTATATTAAATAAACTTGGCTAGGATCCCTAGGCTGAATTTCACTTGTCTGTAATAGATGATTCTTTGCATATGTTGTTGGATTTTATTTGCAAAGATTTTGCTTAATGTTTTTGCATTTATGTTAATCAGAAATATCAGTTGATATTTTCCCCCATGATTTTACCTATTTTTGACTTGGAAATTAGAGTGACATTAGCATTGTGGAGTATATTTGGGAGTGTTATCATATTTGAATTTTTGGAAGAGCTTAAAAGATAGGCTCTTTGACATTTCATTGAAAGATGTATGGAATTCACAGATCAAACTACATTGCTCTAGACTTAGTATTAAAAAAACTTCGTTTTCTATTTTTCTTTTTCTTTTTTTTTTTTTTTTGGGTCACACCCGGCAGTGCTCAGGGGTTACTCCTGGCTCCATGCTCAGAAATTGCTCCTGGCAGGCACGGGGGACCATATGGGGCACCGGGATACGAACCGATGACCTTTTGCACGAAAGGCAAACGCCTTACCTCCATGCTATCTCCCGGGCCCCTCTATTTTTCTTTTTATTATCTATTTTTCTATTTCTATTTTTATACTTGTATGTTTCTCATTTTTATTTCATACTATTTTATAAATAAATTGCAGTTGGTTTTTATATTCACATAAATTATAATAATATATATAATAGGCAATAAGATAATGTTTAATATAATAGCTTTGGGTATAAAATAATGATTTAACATTATAAAATAATCATAATTAAATTGGTAAGAATGCTTTTTATATTTTTATTAATTATCAGTGTTTGTTACTGAATTTCAGTGATTTCAGACTTTCACAGGTGTCTAATTCTCACCATTTCCAATACCAAAGTTTGAGTGCCAAACCTCGCCCTGATTGTCCTATTTGTTCAATCCTTCATTTTTTTCTGATCTCATCATATTTTTCATTGAATCTAATTGCAATGGCTTTTTTATTATTTGCCTGCTGATTTGCTTTGCTAACTCATATTCCACATATGAATGAAACTAGTGACTGTCTTTCACTTTTTATCTTTTTCTTTTGCATAATCGTTCTTTATTCATCCATTTATAACAAAGGCATGCAGTTTACTTTTTAATTTAATGTAATTAATTTGGTTTTATTTTTTGGGTGGGTGACTACACCTAGTGTGGTGTATGGACTACTTCTGGCTCTGTGCCTGGGAATTGAACCAGGGTAAGCTGCATGCAAGGCAAGTACTTTAACCCTTGATTCTATCTCTGGCATCAATTTCACTGTGTTTTCTGGTGTATAAGAAGACTTTGGAAACAAACAAAAAAAAAGCCGAGTATATCCCGAAAAATGTTTCAATATGCCGCTAAACAAAAATCATCTGGATATTGCCACAAAACGAATTTTCCAACTCGATCCTGCACCAATCACTGCAAGGCTGCTCGGACCCTCCACCTCTCTAACTTGACCAATCAAAGCAGGCTTTTATGCATGCAAATTATACAGTGTTCTGGACTCGAATCTACACTGTCAAAAGCCTGCTCAGATGGGCCAGAGTCAGAGAGGAAATCTATTCCAGTATCCCCTTTGAACCTTTGCTTGTTGTGATTGGCTCACTGTGGGACATACAGTTGCAGCACAGGAACGTTCTGTCTGATACAGCGAATATAGGCCTGAGCCTATGTTTTAACTGCAAAATTAGAAGGTCGTCTTATACGCCCAGTCATCTTATATGCCGGAAAATACGGTACTTTTTAAAATGGCAGTATCGTATTCCATTGAGTATTACACTATAACTTCTTCAACCAGTATCTTTGATAGGTATTTAAAATTAATTTCATACTTTGGATATTTTGAATAAATTTTCTATGAATTTATAGGTTAAAATACCTTTTAAATTTATGTTCCACAACCTTTGGATAAATGCCTAGGAAGATACTTCTCAAGTATATGAAATTTTAATTTTTGACTTATTTTAAAACATTTATTCTTTGTTGAGATAAATCTGGTTTAAAAGAACATAAATATTTATAGAGGTAGAATGTTTCCAAAGTAGAAACTGAAATTCTAATTTCTCTCTCTCATTGTTCACTGGATCTCTTAATCCCTTACTCCACAACTTCACTTTCTTAACTCTAGTCTAAAAGTTTGTTTTCTTTGAACATTCTCTATTCCTTTACTTTATTTATATATATCTTGTATATCACATATATATTTATACATTACATACATACATTTATATATCACATATGCTAGATTATCTTTTCTGGTATTTCTTCTTTTGCTTTTTTCTACAAAGCATGGATACTACTCAAAAAAAAAATTGAACTCCCATATAATCCAGCAATACCACTCCTAGGGCTATACACAAGGAATCCAACATCACCTTGCATAAAAATGTTCTGCATTCACATTTTCTTCACAGCACTATTTATAATCACCAGAATGTGGAAACAACCCATCTTCCCAAGGACAAATGAGTGACTAAAGAAACTGTGTTATATATACACAACAGAGTACTATGCAGCTAGTAGGAAAAATGAAATCATGAAATTTTCTTATATATGGATAAATAAATAAGAAGATTATTATGCTGAGTTAAATGAGTTAGAGAAAATGGGATAGGTATAGACTAACAACTCATTTGTGATATATAATAAATAGTATAATAATAACATACAAGACAATAGATGTGAGGACTCGGAGGACCAGCAGGAAACTTGCCACAAAGAACAGTGAATGCAGTTAAAGTAGTAAACAATTTACTGTGACAATGATATTTAGTTTTGATCATTCTGGACAAAAATTGGGTGTTGAAAGGGGTAAAGTGAATGAGGTACCCCTTCATTAGCTATAGTGCAAACCACAGTGTAAAAATTGAGAGATCAAGAGAGCGAGCGAGCAAGAGAGAGAGAGAAAGATAGAGAGAAAGCACATTGTGGTAGGAAAAGTGCAGTGGTGAATGGTGGTATACATTCTATGACTAAAACTCAACCATGAGCAATTTTGCAACCATAGTGCTTAAATGCAGTAATTATACTTTTAAAAATAAAAAGAAAATTGTCCTTCAATACTCTCATACTACCCTCTGCTCTGTGTTCACTCATTTTTCTATGTCTGTATTATTTAGATGCTGATTTTTTAATGCAGTTAATATGTTCTTTTCATTTGTATTTAGTGTATGAATTTTCTTAATCCAGATCACAATTTGGGTAATTGTTTTTTATTTATTTATTTATTTTATTATTTTTGTTTGTTTGTTTTTGGATTATACCCGGCAGCGCTCAGGGGTTACTCCTGGCTCTATGCTGAGAAATCACTCCTGGCAGGCACAGGGGACCATATGGGATGCCAGGATTCGAATCATTGTGCTGCATGCAAGGCAAATGCTTGACCTCCATGCTATCTCTTCAGCCCCTGGTAATTGTTTTTAATACTAACCAAACTGACAATAGGTTAAATCTGGTGGTAAGTTTGCTCTTGTTATGATAATTTATCAAAATCACCTCTAAATAGTTCCTTCTCAACTTTTCAAGTTATATTGGCTTATAACATTGTGTAAGTTTAAGTTTGTATATTTTATGTTTATTTTATATATTCACATTAAAATATATAATGCTAGATAAAACCTTAAACATGTCACATTATTTTATGACTTCTTTTTTTGTGTTGAGAGCTTTTAGGATCTATTTTCTTAACACATTTCCATCAGACAATGCACTCTTTCTTACTTTGATCACAGTGATGTATATTGTATTTCTTTACAAAATTTGTTCAAGTTCTTTTGTTTTTCTTTGGGGGCGGTCACATCTGGCAGCACTCAGACTCTATGCTCAAAAATCGCTCCTGGCAGGCTCTGGGATATGGGATGCCAGGATTCAAACCACTGTCCTTCTGCATGCAAGGCAAATGTCCTACCTCCATTCTATCTCTTTGGCCCCAAGTTCTAATTGGATGTTTGTGCCATATGACCAATATTTCCCACCCTCTCCACACTTAAGTGATCAGTATTATACTAGTTCTGAAAATTCTTGATTTCTTTGTTCCAGTCATAGTCCTACCTTAGTTATTTGACATTATCTTCTTTCAATTACCATATTTAATTCAATGGTTCATCCCTGGTCATATTTTTCCTTTATCTTGATGATTTACATTTTATCATACATGTATGCACATGCCCATAGATATACACACTAAATCTTTATTCACTCTTATTGATAGGTTTTTCACCTGTATTTTGGTCATGGTGAACAATTCTGTTCAAAGTAATTCTTTTTAGGCATTTATTTTGTGAATAAAAAAATGTGAATGTAGTTATCTTTATTTTATTTTCTGTTTTTAGGTCATACCACCAGTCAGAACTGGAGCATGGGATTTAACTTGGGTCAACTGTATTCAAGGCAAGTGCTTTACTCACTGCACTATCATTTTCTTTTATGTAATTTTTATTGCGACCAATGTTAATTACAAGTCTTTCACAGTTATAGTTAAAGTACATAGTGACAGTGAATTAGGGCCACCCTCACCACCAATGTTGTCCTCCCTCTGCCTCTGTTCCCTATATGCATCCCATACCACCTCCTTTGGCCCCCTAGACTGCTAGTGTAACAGTTCCCCTTTTTATGTAAGTTGTTGTAGACTGGGTATCTTGATTCTGTTGTCATTGACTTTGGGTTTGTTATTTAGGTCTGATCATTATTTCCAATCAATGTTATTGCAACTGTTTGTTCCTGTGTGTACCATTCATGTTTTCCCCCCTTCAGTTTATGAAGCAGAATAAGACAATTCAAGTTCTGTGGTTCTGTTAAGAAAAAAAAACACCCAGGAGAAACCCATCTAGAAGCTATAAATATAAATTTAAAAGAAGAAATAAAAAGAAGAAAACCAAACCAAACAAGCAATTGATAACATATTTGTTTGCTTTGAAAATACAAACCAGGGTGTAGTTTTAAAGAAAAAATATTTAGTCAATACTTAGAAATTTCAAGTCTAACAGGGATGCTATAATAAATGATTGTATATTAGACACCAAAAAAACCCCAGAAATTAATTTTTAAGATTATGGACATTGAAAATCTTAGATCAAAGTGTCATCAGTATAGAATTTAATATGCTTTTCTCTGGCTTGCAATTGGTTTGTCTTTTCACTCTGTTTCACATGAACTTTCCTTTGCTTATCTGTGTCCTATTCACCTCTTACAAGGAAAACAGTCATACTGGTGCAGAGCTCACCATAATAACCTAATTTCTTTTTTATTACTTTTCTAGAAACTCTATCTCCAAGAATATTTCAAGATATCCAAAGTTTTAGAAAGGCAATAGAAATTTGGAAGCACATCATTCAGCCTATACTATTATGTTAGTCCTAGGGCCTCAAAAATAAAATGGCGTAGATGCTGCATAATAATTTTGAAGTTTGTACAGGTTAAGCTCAGATAATTAAATAGCTTTTTAACTATATTGCATTCTATTAGAAGTAATGTGCTTTACTTTTGCCTTGCAGTTATAATATCAAACATTGGTGCTAGATATATTTTTGTTTTCATAAAGTTCAGTTTTGTCAAATCTGCATATTAAATATGCATATTATATGGTTTATAATCATTATTGTCATTATTTTAATATTTTGTGGAGAAATTCAGATGAAGTACATTGGGGAATTTACTGGAGATAAATACAGTGAATCTAGTATCTAGAAAATAATGTATGAGTTCAATTCTGTGTCTATTTTGGTTTTGGGACCACACCTAAGTGTGCTCAGTGTCTATCCTTGATTCTGTGTCCAGGAATAATTCATATTTGTGCTAAAGATGGAAACTGGGTTGGTCACATATAAGGGAAGTCAGTATCTTGTTCACTATGTTTTCTCTCTGACTATATTATATTTAGTTTTATATGTGTGTGTAAAAGAGTCTACACCATTCTTCCATATATATGTATATGTATATATATATTGTTTATTTTTGCTTCACACCCAATGGTCCTCAGGACTTGCTTCTGGGTTGGCTCAGCATAGGAGATTAAATCCAAGTTAGCTGCATTGTAAAGCAAGGTACTACCTGCTGTACTATCACTCTGGCCCAACACTATATATTTTTTATGATTATAAAATGCCCATGAAATGAAATGCAATTGAAGAACTTATTTCATGATTATCTTTTATTTGCTTTATCATTTTAGGGTAATGTACGGGTTGAGTTGTTCCCAGCACTGTATCAACTCCAGCTGTGTTCTTCATCAGGAAGTCTGGAGTCATTGTTGTCTCATTTAAAATTTATTAAAAAGAATTTCTTTAACTCATGGAATATAAACTGCTTTATTTTTCCCTGTTTCTTTTTCAAATTCATTGAATATTGTAATTCTTTTCATTAATCAGTGTTACACCTATATGCACTTGTGTGAACAAAGGAAATGGGTAATGAGGCATGCTGTTTACTCTAATGCTTTTGGTGGGAATGTTCATCTTAAGAAGAAATGAGCTGAGACCTAAAACATTCTCCAAAGGAGAGCCTATTATGCATTCCAATGAATTTGCTTTTTAGTTTTTTTCCTCTGTTCAGAGAGAGAATTCCCCCCACCTTTTTGGTCAATTGAGTATGGCACTAGGGTAATGGCAAGCCTAATAGATGCTGTAAACCACTACTTTTAATGCACAATGTAATTGAGTCAGAATCTAGTGTCTATACTGATGGAGTCCCTGGTGATTTAATGGCTGAAATTATGATTAGAAAGATTCAGATAATGCTGACTTCTATTACATTAAACCATAGTATTATGCAGTATTCCTTGCTACAGCCTACACATTCTTTTTGAATTATGTAGTGTTGTCTTAAATGGTGTAATATTACTTTAGAATAGAATTCAAAGAGCATCTCAGATAAGAGAGCATAGTTGGTAGAACATATACAAGCTCAAATTCTAGAGGTGTTTTTCAATGATCTAGTTATATAGATTTCTTAGAAAAGAGACTTGTAAACGTAGAATGCCAGCACAGACCTTTTCTAGCTCACTGAAATGGGATGGTGTCAGAAGCAGTCTAATGCCTTGCACATTGAAAGACCATTACTCTAATGACTGTATTTCACTTTGAATCTGAATTTGCACTTTTCTCATTGTCAGGGGTTCAAGGTGAGAAAAGGTTTTCTAGATGGTTAGTGAAATGTGGGAGTCACTCTTAAAATAATGAGTGCCTCCATAACTCAGACCTAGTGAGGTGTGAGTGAAATATGTTGTTTTCTCCCTTTGTGAAAAAAGATCATCAATTATCATCGTGCACTAAGACACATTAATTTGTGTCTAAATCCACCGATGTAATAGACTGAGACTGTTAGTTTCACCTTCCCTTCACTACATTACTTGAAATTTGTTTTAAAGGACATTCTCTGTAACTGTGATCAATCAATAACAAAAATGCCTCTGTGCTCATGTTAGTAATATTATTGCTCTGTTATTTATTGATGAGGTCTTTTACAGGTATTTTGCATATAATAAAATTCACTTTATGTGTTAAGTTGAGAGTCAAAAAAAACAAAGAATGTTGGCTCTTTGTAGCTACTTATTTTCTGGAAATGATTTGTCTATTGGGGGCATATTCTGAAAACATTGGCATGATTTAGGAGAAAGAGAGAGAACTAACAACACTTCTACTTGTTCAAGGGAGATGAATTAATAAAGCTGGAGACTTGGAGAGCTTTATTATAAAGTCTTCCTCTTAGGAGCTTTTGTTTAAATCTGAAAATGAGTTTTGACATCTAAATTGATGGCACTGGCTGTCAAAAGGAAACGAGTTTCCTGCAACTTTTTGAAGGTAGTACTAGGTAACAATCTGGACATTCTTAAAATTACCATGTTATCGGGTTTAAAATTCCAAAATATCATACAGTTTGTATTATCTTCAGTCCTGTTTCTTTTTACTACCAATATGCATTTAAGGTCCATACATGTCCTTTTGTGAATTAATTGCACAATTTCCTTTAGGTAAAAATTATATTCCACTGAAAGGATATACCATAGACGGTTCATCCTTTTACTTACATAGATATTTGTTTGCTTTATGTTTGGGCAGTTTGAGTAAAGCTGCTATAAACATTCAAAAAAGCGAGAGAAACTAATGAAATGAGTTTGGACAAAAAGGAAGAGAACCAGGACTTGAACTTTGGTCTCTTTGAAATAGCTATGCTGAGTGATACGTCTATTGTGTCTCTTGGAGACAACCACTAATTTTATTGCAAAATCAAGATTACCAAAAGATTCTGGAAGAACTGACTTGTTTATTCTGGCCCTTCATGTAAGCATCAAGCAAATTAGAAAAAAAAAGGACTTCGTGATGCTCCAGAATCTTTATAATGCAGACAAAATAATATTAAGCTGGTAAAAGAAGAAATAATTTTTAGTTAATTAATGAGAAAATAGTTTAGTTAAATGAAACAAAATTGATAAAATTTGATGCAATCAATTCACATCGGTTCCTATTATAGTCATATATTTAAATAATAAAAATAAATAAAATTAATTGAAGAAAATATAATAATCCTTGCCATTGATCATTTACTCTGTCTAGTACTATTCTCCACAATGTACATGTTAGTTGATACATGCTAATTCATTTTCCTTGTGCTAACTGTATGATATGGAATTAGCAAATGTACAAATCAGTAACCATAGACATGTCAGTAATCTCAGCAAAGAAATGACATAATTATCTAGGAGTAAGAGTAGGATAGATTGAAGAGGTTGATTCTTATAATTTACTGTTTTAGCTAGTATTACTACACAGCCTTAAGAAAATTAAGACAGGCAGTACGTCTTTCTATAAATGATATACTCTATAACATGTACAAGTAATGAGATCTACCAACTGATCAAAACAGTCAGTCTATATAGTTTTTAGACAAAACATAGACAAAATCTCTTAATAAAAAGCAGGGCAAAGAAATTCTTGAAATTTTTTATTTAGACAACTCAGTGCAAGAAAGCTTGATTGCCTAGCTTCCCATCCTGTTGGGTGGGGTGATATGAGTGGTTTCATCTCTGTACAGGCAGTGTATCTTTCATATAGACATTCATATTTTGCTTTTAGTGGTCATTAAATCCCTTCTTTTAGGATAGAGGAGCTTCAAGTTCTCATTCATTGTTTGACTTCTTTATTTCAAAATCACTGCTAAATTACTTCACTAATCTTGAGAAATCTCATCTGGGACTTGACAGAGTATTAAAGCATTATGACAGTATAGTAAATAAGCTATTTGAAACTATACTGCTTATTTTCAAGAGATAATTTCATAAAAGGCATTAGTAACTAGATTTTGGTGCACCAAAATTATCAAACATGACACAAGAACGTTTTGCTTAGTTATCAACTACAGACTGTAGCTGAGAATTAAAAGAAAAGATTAGACTTGGGAAAATTTGGGGTTATGAAAAATGTATGGAGCTATAAAATTTGGCCTTGTATCATTGGAACATCTAGCATGGGAAGGTTGGAAGAAAGGCCTTCTTGCATTGGAACTCAATTCTCAGAGATAGGGCTTACATATGATTCTGGAGGAGCAAGTAAGAAGATAGCTAGAAACAAATTCACTGCAGTGGAAAGCAGGTTTGCCTTTGGAGTGAAGAGAGAATCTGCTCTGGAATCAAAAGCAAAACCAGGAACATGAGATAAACAAGAAGGAGCGGGGCCGGAGAAATTGTACAAGTGGTAAGGCATCTGCCTTGCACACGCTAACCTAAAAAAAAGGGGGTGGTGGTGCAAGCAGTAGGGTGTTTGCCTTGCTCCCGCTAATCTAGGATAGACTACGTTTTGATCCCCTGGTGTCCCATATGGTCTCCCAAGCAAGGAGCGATTTCTGAGCACATAGCCAGGAGTAACCCTTGAGTATCACAAAGTATGGTCCAATAACCAAAAAAACAAACAAACAAACAAACAAAAACAAACCCAAGAAGGAGAAAGCACCAAACAAGGAACCAGGATATCACAGTAGTATCTCAGAGATGGAGTTTTAAGATCAAAATCATTGCTTAGTTAATACTACAGCATACTTCTGGTCTCAAAGTAACATTCTTCTTTTTTTTTTTTTTGGTTTTTGGGCCACACCCAGTGACGCTCAGGTGTTACTCCTGGCTATGCGCTCAGAAGTCGCTCCTGGCAGGCACGGGGGACCATATGGGAACCGGGGGATCGAACCGTGGTCCGTCCTAGGCAAGGTAGCAGGCACCTTACCTCCTGCGCCACCTCCCGGCTCCCACATTCTTCTTGATAATTACTTTAAAGATGTTGTCAAGGGGCTGGAGAGATAAAATGGAGGTAAAGTGTTTGCCTTGCATGCAGAAGGATGGTCGTTAGAATCCCGGCATCCCATTGATCCCCTGAGCCTGCCAGGAGCAATTTCTGAGCATAGAGCCAGGAGTATCTCCAGAGTGCTGCCGGGTGACCACCCCCCCCCAAACGAAAAGATGTTGTCAAAACAAAAATTTGGAATTATGTATGTACTCATGAGTCATGTTTTGTGTTGGAATATTTTTGTTCACTGTGGTTTATGGTCAACCAGAAAACATCATATATCTACAACAGGTAGTTTGGCTAGAATAATATGTGGGCAATAGAGATGTATATGAAAATATTACTCCTTTATGCGGCATTATTCTTTGAAAGATTTTACAGAGCATTAAACTACTAGCATTCATCTTTGCCTTCTTACCAGGATAAAAACTCATACAAAGGAGCACACAGTGTTTCATCAAGGAGAAAGGAAGGCAAAATATTTATGAATTATTTATTCTTTGCTATCTCAGCATTACTGAAAAAAATTCCATTTTTGAAACTTTTTGTTATAAATTCTAGTAAGCAGCCATGCCTACTCGCATTAGCAACAGTGCGACTATTTTCAAAGGAAATTTACTTCTCTATTTGTTAACCAAGGTTCTGTTTATGCATGAGTTAAGTACTTAAGTGCCTTTGGGACAAACTCTTGGTCTAAATTCCTTAATGGTGGTATTAGGCCTCAGAAGGCTGAAAGGTTGGTTTAGGACATGTTTTAGTTGTAGAGACTTTAAGTTTGAGATATTTGCTCATTTAGAGACACCATGAAAGCTCTATTATTAAAATATATATATATATATATATATATATATATATATATATATATATATATATATATAAAACATTGTAGGAGCCTTCCTAGCAAAGATCATGATACTTAGGAGCCATTTCTGACAAAACTTTATTCAGTGGTAGCCTCATAGTTGATGCTTAACCAATAGGCTATGAGGTGTTGTTTTCACTTCAAAGTATGTTCTCCATACATTTAAACTATATATATACATATGTGTGTGTGTGTGTGTAACCCTTACTGTTATTTAATTTCTCTATTCCGCTTAAATAAGATTTAAAAAACCATGCTGTTTTAAGATCATAGTGTAAAGCAGAATTTTGCCCCATATGAGATTACAAGTAAAAGATCATAGATTATCTTATTTTTTTACTTGGTTCACCCAGTTATCCCACTCCTTACATGAGTGGTACTTTTCTAAACTTGAGTTTTCTTTGTTTCTTTGTTTTTTTTTTGTTTTTGTTTTTGTTTTTTGTTTTTTTGTTTTTTGTTTTTTGGGTCACACCCGGCAGTGCTCAGGGGTTACTCCTGGCTCCATGCTCAGAAATTGCTCCTGGCAGGCACGGGGGACCATATGGGGCACCGGGATTCGAACCGATGACCTTTTGCATGAAAGGCAAACGCCCTACCTCCATGCTATCTCCCGGGCCCCTTCTTTGTTTCTTTGAAAGTTGGCATGGAGACTGTATGAGAACTTTTTATCCTTTTTTCTGTTTTTTGTTTTTTTTTTGGGGGGGGGACCACACTGTTACCCACGGCTAGCATCTTCATACAGCTATATAGCTTCATGGGTTTCAAAACCTTTCCACGGGGAAAGAGTGGGACACGAGCAGACCAAAGAAATGGAAATATTATTGTAGAAAAATGAAATACCACTTGCGAAGTATGGGGACCCACATCTATAGAGATGAGAACAAATGTATTGATTCAGCTGAGACTTGTAAAGTAACTTTTGGACTGCAGAGTAATTTTCTTGGGGGATCAAAGAAGATAGGAGGAAGTTGAGGGAGCACAATGGAAGAACCTAGCTAAAATCTACAAGTTAAAGAAGCAGATGCTGAATGTGAAAAGGAGTTTGTTGTGGGTAGATTTTTGTTTTGGGTAATGAAGAGGGAGCTAGAGAAGAGGGAAATTCCTCAAGTACACAGACTAGTGATTATCAGGGAAGAGAGAAAAATGCTTTAGAGTTTTGGGGAAAAACTGAAAATTGCTCTCATCCTGAGTTTGAATTATTGAGAAAAACATCCTTGGCGCCAGTATTGCGCAGGTCAGAGAGACTGGTCAATGAGGAACCTTTTAGCAGGAGTCTGATACTGTTTTCCTTTGTCTGAAGGGGAAAATACTGAGGCCTGATTTCTTAAAGGGAAAGAGTGAGATATCACAGTTGTGTATGAAATTGTAGCCAGACGATCCACACAAAGAGGTCAGCTGATTTGTGACTACTCAAAATGGGCTTTTCTGGCAAATACAATTTCTTCTCAGGAGTGCAATTCACCTTTT
Organism: Crocidura indochinensis; assembly: GCA_004027635.1. Classification (NCBI taxonomy): domain Eukaryota; kingdom Metazoa; phylum Chordata; class Mammalia; order Eulipotyphla; family Soricidae; genus Crocidura; species Crocidura indochinensis. The sequence continues at coordinate 12,757 of PVKC010037638.1, forward strand.
GGTTTTTGCACTTCTTGAGTGGGCCGTTTCACCACACCCCTTTGATGCTCAGGGGTTACTCCTGGTTAAGGGCTCAGAAATCACCCCTGACTTGGGGGGACCATATGGGACGCCGGGGGATTGAACCACGGTTCTTCCTTGGCTAGCTCTTGCAAGGCAGACACCTTACCTC
>PVKC010037639.1:0-12945 GCA_004027635.1 Crocidura indochinensis
TTTCAGCATTGTTGATTCTGGTTTATATATTTAACTCTACAATTCCTTTACACCACTGATGTACTTGACTCGTATTCTCATTGCTTCTTGTCTCTTCTCAATTTCTTTCCTTCTCTCTACTTCTCCCTATACTCTGGAGTCAAAGGTGTTCTAAATTCTACCCCTCTTTCAAATATTGCATTCTCTTGTTTACTTGTTCTATATACCACATATGAATGAGATCATCCTATGTTTGCCTTTCTGACTTCATTTAACATCATATCTTCCACTTCCACCCATATTATATTTGCATAATTTTTCATTATTTACAATTGCATAGTACTCTGTCATTCATATATACTATCTCTTCATGATCCACTTATAATTGAACAACCAGGTTGATTCCATATTTTAGCTATTATACTAAGTGCTGTAATGAATAGTTTCATGCATTTTGGGTGAATTCTATGTGTCCTGGGGATAGATATTCAGAATTGCAATTGATTGTCATATAGAAGCACTTTGTATTTTTCATGTTTTAGAAGTAGAAATTTGACACTGAGTGATTGCACTCAATATAGAAGTGCTGGTTGTTGATAGTAAATAACAGTAACTTATTATTCTTTTAGATTTTTGTATCTGAATACCAATCAATAATAATTACAATATATTCCATCTTCTAGAGTTTTAAGTTACATAAAACCTAAATGTCAGGTAGTTGTGTCTTTATATTTGGTGCTCACATAGTTTTTAATATATCTATAATTTAAATTCATAAAATGTAATTTACATAATAATTTTTCTGTCATTTTCTGGAACATTTTTGTGAGAAGTCTGTCATACCAGGTCACAAGGTCTTTAAGGACAAAAACTATTCCTAGGAAATAGTGTAATTCTTAATTGACATTTGATTTTTACATCAAGACATCACATTTGTGTTTTTTTATCAACTGAAATAGTTAGATCAATTAAAGAGTCATTCAATTTCACTTAAATTTGATATCTCTTGTCTTTTTATCTTAGTTGTTAAACTGAAAGATAATATATATATATATATATATATGTACAATTGGGAGAATATGTTTCTAAGTCACTGTAAGTTGTTCAGGTATTTACTGAATAGACTTGCCAAACAGATTATTTAGCTTCTAAATCTCAGTACATGTTTTAAAATGGAAATATTAAATTAGATATCTATACAGCATTATTAACAGTGAAATATTTACTGTCTTAGACACTAGCTTATATGTAACACTATGTAAAATTGAAACAGTGCTATTTATTGAGTGTATTAAGATATTAACACTATTAATGAATGACTGTATCTTGGTAACACGATGAACCATTATTTCTCAATCACAGAAAGAAAATTTATAGTGGAACCTGAAGAGTGGAGCTGAAGATTCTCTCTAGATCTTTTACAGACTCCAGTAGACAGAATTCTTCATCATGCAGCCTCCAACTTTTCAACTTTAAAAGAATATATGTAAAAAATGGAAGCATTGCTTATGAAGGGTATTGTATTATTGGACTGGGAAATGTGTTGCTAGGATAAACAATAGAATAACATGAATTTGTTAAGAAGATATCTAGACTTCAACGTGGAAAGAAACCTTGAAATTCTTGTGTAAGACTTTTAAAATACAATTCCTGATCCCCTAAAGCAAGTGTTCTCCTGGAACTCATTCAGATGAAATGTTCTGTAATTGTAGTAAACACTGTTATGCACAGGAATTCAATAAATGTTTCAGTGTTCCTATATTGTTAAAGAGAGATGTTAATTCCTACTTGATCATTTAACTTCAAACAGCAGTATAGCAAACCCTGTTGGTACCTACCTGCCTGCCCCTGGAGTATAAGACTCAGTAGTTTCAGCTGTCTTTGCTTATGGGTGGTTGCACAAAGTACAAATTTGCACAGTTCTTTTAATTTTGACTTAAAGTCAAGGAATTGCTCTAGCTGCCTTTTATTCTGATTAATTGGGATTCAGAGAACAAAGGTAAAATATTTAGCTCATCCATATCAGAATAGATTCAAATAAAAAAAAGAATAGATTCAAATGAATATATATGACACCTGAGACAAACAGTATTAACCATCATTACAAATTGGCTAGATATTATACTAGCCAATGTTATACATGCTGCTGATATGTATATGTAATGTGTCAGTACTTTCATTTGCCCTCCTATAAAGTCATCTATTTACTATCTTTTACCATTTGTGCTTCCTTCAGCAATCTAACTACAATCTGCATTATAATTATTATTTAATAAATTCTACATATATTTATTCAACCTAGACCTGTAGATCCATTTGTACAAATGTTCACAAGGCATCTCTATTTTGGTAACTGTCATCACACAAAAAATTAAAGTGTCCAAGATCAGTCTATTTTTTTCTCTCAATCCTTCCTTTGGAATTGCAATTTTAGAAAATTATATTCCACATTCACTGGTATCTCCAAATTTAGGCTAGAACCATTATTTATTATTCCTTCAGTTTCATCTTCTTCATACTCTTATAAGCCAAAATATTCAGAAAATTATAATGATGTAGAAATTTTTGTTTGTTTGTTTTGGGTTTTGAGCCATACCCAGTGACGTTCAGGGATTACTCCTGGCTATGCGCTCCGAAATAGTTTCTGGCTTGGGGGACCATATGGGACTCTGGGATAGAACTGAGATCAGTACTGGGTTAGCAGCGTGCAAGGCTTCCCTACTGCTGCGCTATCACTCGGGCCCCTGATGTAGGGATTCTTACATTTAAAAAATCCCCTTTCTTCTTTAAAACAACACTAAAGGGAAACCTTCTTATTCCATTAGCTGGACTGTTTGCAGAGGCTTTTCCCCCCTAAAGTATGAGTATTCTTTTCCTCTTCAGTCTTCAGTACATCCAATTCTCCAACACACACTACCCTATGCAAAACCTCTCCTTGCCCTATGAATTTCTTCATCATCTGATGTCTGCTGTTTGCCTTCATGTACTGTACTTATCCCACATAAATGCTTTGCTACAACCTATTTCATTCCCTGAAAACATTCTACCAGGAAATAGAAACAGCTACAGACTATAAGTAAACAAATGTACAAATTTTGAACCTAAATATTAAAATAGCTATATAAGTCTTCTTTCTTCAAGAAGTTATTTTATTTGTGGTTGCAGAAGCCATACCTTTGGTGCTGGCTGTGTGTGGGACCACCAGAGACAAATTTGGTGGGGTATGGGAACATGTTGGTACTGGGGATTTAACTTGCAAGGCATGTACTCTGTCACTTTGCAGTTATTCTTGTAATCTTGTGAAGTCACTCCTAGAGCATATTATACAAAGTCAACTCCCTTTATTTGCAAGATTCGATGTTCTATAAAATAATTTCCAGCTCTCAACTAGTGAATATTGAGCTTCTCTCCTAGGAGAAATACAGGTTTCTACAAGCATATAGTTACATTTTAATCAACTGATTGACCATAATTTAGTTTTATTTGGTATTTCTGCCAAAATATACTTTATTTAATGTATATTTGGTTTATTGATATTGAACTTATAGACAAGTTCACCATAATGATTCCATAATAAAGTTTTATCTGATACCCTTATTTTCCTCATTAGTCACATCACAGCCAGCTTAGTAGTGTTGTAGTGTAGCACTTTTAACATCAAGTTAAAAAGGATATTTTAACATCAAGGGATGTTTTAACATCAAGATCACAAACGTGAAAATAATGACCCCAGATAACCCACAAATAGGACAGTAATTTGCAGTATGAGAGTAGAAACAGAAATGCAGAATTGCATTCCCACCTGTTCTACCTCAGCTGAGAAGAAACTCGGATTTTTTTCAAGGCTCCAAACTTGTCTGCAAACAAGTATAATAGCATGGTACACATTGATTTGGGGTTAACAATTTTGATAGGGGCTTCTTTAAATATTAAATTAGTAAAGAAGTTTACCCAATAAAGTAAATAGGCTGGCATGAGATATACTACAGGCATTAAGGTTCTTGTTTTGCAAGTGATCTACCCTGATTCAGATCCCTGGTTTTGTATAGTCCCCTGAGTACCTCTAGGAGTAATCTCTGAATAGAATAGGGGTAAGCACTGACTACACTGAGTATGGCTCAACACCCTAATGCTCCCTAAAACAGAATTTTAGTCAAGAGGTCTAGCTACTAGCTCCTTGTGAAGTAGTGAATTTTATTCTTCCTTACCCCTGATCCTGACCTACCACTAAGGCTTTGAATATTAATATGAATGAATTGAATAAACTAACTTGTATGATGTTTTCAATATAGGTTCTAGATATGCAGGGAAGCGTCTCATGAAAGTATTTTTTACAGCATTTGATGTCTGATTAGTAATTCAACTGCAGCACCTACAAAATGATGTTGCTTTCTTCTTATTTAACATCTTCATTAATGATCTTCAACAGGCAGTAAACAGTAAATTAATGAAATCTGCAGATGATACTAAATTACACGGCACTGAGCACAGCAGCAAGAGTACTGCTGCAGCATAAATTCACCGAGAGAAGTTTAAAATATGAACAAAATTGGTGATGTCGCAAAGAAAATAAAAACTAGAAAACCTTAGCCAAGCAAATTTCACCTGTCTAGAAAATCTGGGTTTTGACTTAAAATCACTGATTAAAAAAAGCAACAGTTTTATATTGTGGACCTTAATAGGTACCTAAATTAATACTCTATCTTGTTAACCATGAATGGCAGCCAAGATCCCTGCCTCCTAAAATTTGTATGCCAGTGGGGAAGTGTTTGTGGGAAATAAAACAAATGAACAGCCAATGTCTTTGATAAATGGTGAGGTATTATTGGAGTTGAATTATGAAGAATAAATGAAAGAGTAATGGGTACCTCTAGAGCAGTAAGTATGGAAAAACAACAACAGCAACAACAGAAGTAGGATGGCTGTTAGGGATAAGGGTAAACTGTAAGAAAGGGAAGATTTGTGACAAGTGAAAGAGAAGGTAGGGGACTAGATACATATATGTTTCAAATAGAGTTTATGAGGGACTTTGGGTTTTATTCTAGGTTCCAGAGTAACTCATATAAGAAATTAAAGAGTGGGGAAATTGAAAGATTTATATTACTAGATTTTTGAGGGTGAATATATATGATATAATTCAATTAGGAGGTAATTCTAGGAGGAATAGATGGTGGCTTAGACTAAGAATAATGGAGGAAAATGGAATGAATAATTGGGATCTTTGTTTGGAAATAAAACTGTTAATGACTTGTCAATGAACTTGCTGAAAAGGGTGGGGGGGATAAAATCACAGGCTAGAATCAAGGGTAACTCTTACAATTTTTGACTTGAGTAACTTGAACCATTAATAATGACAAGCAACTAAAAGCTGTGCTAACTTATTAAGGAATTAAGATGGTCTCCAAGAGGAATTATTAGAGAAAGAGGCTAAAAACTGGTTCATTCTGAATTAAGTTTGAGCTGTCTACGAGGTATTCAAAAGAACATCCATTGTGACTTTAGTTTCTTCATGGCTATTGATATGGAGTGCCTTTTCTTGTACTCATCACTCACTCCTATATTTGTTTTATTTTCAGATTCCTATTTATGACAGTTATTCATTTATACTGGTTTATTTTGCTATACTTATTTAAGGATATTTATATCTATAATCATAAAGGAAGATAGTTTGTAGATTTTTATTTAATGTCTTTGTTTACCGTTAGTAGAAGGAATATTTGATAGTGAATAGAATGTTTTAGTTATAATCATTTCCGCTATGTATTTTAAATGAATTTTTTTCACTACAGCTTTTTGGTTTCTAAGAAATGTGCCTATTTTACTACAACAAAGTTATACTTCTATTTGTTCTTCCTGAAGTTTTATACTCTTTGTCTTTACCTTTCTCAGCATTATTTTTCTTAGAAGATTATTTTTCTATTAAAAAGTTTTAAACTTCTTACCTGAAAATCAATTTAGCATGTAAATAAGGATATAGTACTGATTCTGTATTCTATAATAATTGTCCATTAATATATCTAAATCACATTGGATATGTTAGTCATATTTATCTTAAATCACATTGTATATGTTAGTCTCAAAATTGTAGAATAGAATTCTTTTAGCTTGGTTCTTTTCAAGCTTTTTTGATTTTACTTAGTAAGATCTTTGCAATTCCATATACATTTTAGAATTGGTATTTGTAAAAAGGTTTCGGTGCGATGTGAATTAAAGTTGTATTGAACTTAAATGTGCCACTTAGCAGTGTTGGGTCTTCAGATCAGGAACATATTAAATCTTTTATTTGGATCTTCAAACAGTTTTCCCAACAATGTTTTGTATTATCTTTCACAAACTTTTGTTAAAATGTTCCTGTTTTGTGTTTGTGATTTAGTTGATATTCCAAAATACTAATTTTTTTGTGGGGGAGGGAGGTTTGGGTCACACCCGGTGGCTCTCAGGGGTTACTCCTGACTCTACACTCAGAAATCACTCCTGGCAGGCTCAAGGGACCATATGGGATGCCGGGATTCGAACCACCAACCTTCTGCATGAAAGGCAAATACCTTACCTCTATGCTATCCCTCAAGCTCCCAAAATACTAATTTTATTAATTACCAATATATACATTTATTTCTGCCCCTCTTGTTAAATTTGCAGGTTAACTCAGATTTCTGTAGAAAATATCATTGAATTCTTTAATAATTTCTTCATAAATAATGCCATCTGAAAACTAAATGCTTTGACTTTTAAATCTGAATAGCATGTGTTTTTATTGCCTATACAGTGGTGTATGGATGCAGTAACAAAACTTTGTTCCATCAGTAGAAAAGATCAGAGTCACTTACTATTCAGTGTAATTCTGATCAACATAATATCATAGGTTTTTTATACATCACTTTTTCTAGACAGATATTTTCTTCTCTTCTTGAAGTATAGAAAAAAAAATTTTTTTTTTGGTTTTTGGGTCACAACCGGGAGTGCTCAGTTGTTACTCCTGGCTCCATGCTCAGAAATTGCTCCTGGCAGGCACGGGGGACCATATGGGGCACTGGGATTCGAACCGATGACCTTTTGCATGAAAGGCAAACGCCTTACCTCCATGCTATCTCCCGGGCCCCGAAAAAAATTTTTTTTACCATGAATCAGTGTCAAAGTTTTTGGTTTTGTTTTTGGACTATGCATGCTATATACTCAGGATTTACTCCTGGTTCTGTGCTCAGGAATCACCCTGGCATGGTTCATTGGACTATATGGAATGGCAGGAATTGAACTCTGATCAAACAAGTGCAAGGCAAGTGTCTTATCCACTGCACTATTGCTTCAGCCCTGAGAATTCAGTTGCTTTTTTTTTTTCTAAATTTTCTTCACTTAGGTGATTATATGATTTATTTTATTCTGTTCTGTTAATCTTGGGAACTTTCAGGTGCTAAACATTTGGCCAATGTCTTAATCTTTCTATAGCCTGATTGACTCAACTTCCCAAAATAAGAAATAAAAGTGGAATATTTTTGTATTATGAATAGCTCTATAGAATTTAAAATAATTATAAAAAGTACTATGGGCATATTGGATGATCTAGATGAAAGGTAAAGATTCCTAAAGCTATTTCTACAGATATCTCATCAAAATGACCACAGGAATCATGAATAAATAGGAAATCAAATTAAATCTATATGACCAACAATAAAATTATTTTATTAGAATAGATAAAATCATTAATAAAAATTTTCCCAACAAAGAAAAGCTCCACACCTATTGACTTTATTAGCAAATATATCAAATATCTAGAAAAGTATTATAATAATAATAATGTTTTTTTTCTTTTCTTTTTTTTCTTGGTTTTTGGTTTTTGGGTCACACCCAGCAGTCCTCAGGGGCTACTCATGGCTCTACACTCAGAAATCACCCCCGGCAGGCTCGGGGGACCATATGGGATCCCAGGATTCAAACCACCATCCTTCTGCATGCAAGACAAATGCCTTACCTTCATGCTATCTCTCCAGCCCCGATGTTTTCTCTAATGGTTTTCTAAAATAATATTCCTGAGCTCATTCTATGAGGACCAGATATCAAAGTCAAGTCAAAACAGTATAATAAAACCAAGCAAAACTTTGTTTTATTGTTAAAAACTTTGTTGTGTGCTCCAACTGAATATTGATGTATTTTATTTTTTAATAATATCTTCATTTAAGCATCATGATTACAAACATGTTTGTAGTTGGCTTTCAGCTATAAAAAAAAAAAACACCCCCCTTGACTAGTGCAATCTTCCCACCTCAATGCTCCCCATCTCCCTCCTCCCCCACCCCAAGAGTCTTCAAGACAGGCATTCTACTTTTAAACATATGGCAAGCAATACAAATTCGGAGCATGTATAAAATTGGCTATACACAACACACTAAAATCTTTTCTGAGTTGCAAGGATGGTTCAATATGTGAAAATTAATGCAATGCACAGTATCAGCCAAATGAAGGAAGGAATACACGTGATTGTCTCAACTGAGGCAGAATAAACATTTGACAAAATTTAATACTTTTTAAACTAAAAAATGGAAGAGAGCTATCTCAACATATTAAAACTACAATAAAACAACTGCTGGCAAAAATCAAACTCAAAGGCCGGAGCGATAGTACAGTGGTAGGACGTTTGCCTTGCACACGGACAACCCAGAACAGACGATGGTTCGATTCCCGGCATCCATTATGGTCCCATGAGCCTGCCTGGAGCTATTTCTGAGGCATAGTCAAAAGTAACTGCTGAGCGCTGCATGATGTGAGCCCTCCAAAATCAAACTCAATATGAAACACAGAAAATTTCTCTGTCAGGAACAAGACAATGACCTCTAACTTCACATCTATTGAACACAGTACTGAAAGCTTTAATAAAAGCACTAATGAAAGAATTTCCAGGAAATTGTTTATAGAACTTTACTATCTACCTATTGACTTTCAATTTGTAGAATATCATATGTTTTATCCTTGAAAATGCCCCCTGTACATTTGAGAAGAATATATAATCTGTTGCTGTTGGGTAGAGTGGTTTGTTTACTCTTAGCTTCAGTTAATATGTTGCTTTTTGCAAGTCCTCTATTTATTTATTTCTATTGTTTTATCATTATTTTTGTTGTTGTGAGATAATGTTATATCTCACATTATAGTATCCAATTATTTTGTAGAATAACACATGCCACTCTTCAGTTTTATTTTTTGCATCTATATGCAAATATTGGTATATGTTTGTAAATTGTTATACTTTCTTGGTATTAAATTTTATAACAGGGGCCGGAGCGGTGGCACAAGTGGTAAGGCATATGCCTTGCCCGTACTAACCTAGGACGGACAACAGTTCATTCCCCTGGAATCTTAATAGTCCCCCAAGCCAGGAGTGATTTCTGAGTGCATAGCAAGGAGTAGGCCCTGAGCATCTCTGGGTGTGGCCCAAAAACCAAAAAAAAATTTTTTTTATTAATGTATAGTTTTTCTTTTAACATGTAATTCTTCAGTCTAAAGTATATTTTGTCTGTTGTATTGCTATCACTGGGCCAGATAGTACAGCTGGTATAGTCAATCTAGCTTTGATCCTAGATATGGTCCTCTGTGCAGTGCTTGGAGTAATTTCTGAGTTCAGAGCCTGAGTAACTCCAACTAAGAAAAAAGTTGGCCCCCAACTAAGAAAAAGTACTGCTAATTCTGACTTTCTTTGTTTACTGTTTTTATGGAATGTCCTTTTACTATGCTTTCAGTTGCAACTTGTTTATGTATTTGGATCTCAAGTGAGTCTTTTTAAACAGCATAAAGTTGAAACAGGGGTTATTAACCCTTTACCAACTCTGATTTGAATGGGGAGTAGAATTTAGTGAATTACTACTTTGTGAAGGAACTGTACATGGAAAAATTACATAAATAAAACAGAAAGTCTATAACTTCAGGGAACTTATGTGTTCTTGGAGGAAAACAAAGATCAAAATATAATTGCACAATTTATTATAGCTATATTAATCTTACAAAGGGTAATATATAGGAGGATGAACTCAATGACATCTTTGAGATTAAAATCAGACAGGGGTTGGAAAGATAATAGAAGGGCTAAGAGGTTTACCTTGTCTGGGGTGGAGACATAATAGAGTGGACTGGACACTTGCCCTGCACATGGGTATCCTGAATTTTATCTGCAACACCTCATATAGTTCCCAAACTCCAGAGAAAATAAAAACAACAGCAAAAATACTCCCAAAATATGCCATAAATCAAAAAACCAGTTTATTAAATGCTACTGCTTCTGATTCCCTCCCTGACATCAAATAAGGTCTGAGATCAGAACCCAGAGTAAGTGCTGAGCACTGCTAGATGAAATCCCAAGTTCATAACAAAACAAAATCAGATATTAACCTCTAAGTCTGAAAATGACAGAAGTATGTAAATGGGAATAGTTTGCGTACAATTTTCAACAAATTATCATTTCTATTTATGAATAAAATGTATTTAAAACACATTTTGACATTGGACATAATGGATATCAGTGGTGGTCATATTTTTATCTAATAATTACTTTACTCAAGCACCATGTTTACAAAATTGTTCATAACTGGGTTTCAGTCATAAAATGTAAACTACCCATCACCAGTACACCTTTTCACTATCAATGCCCCAGATTTCTCTCTCTCTCTCTCTCTCTCTCTCTCTCTCTCTCTCTCTCTCTCTCTCTCTCTCTCTCTTCTCTCTCCTTTTCCTTTTGGAAGGGGTAATGGCCAGAAACATTTTTTGGAAAAACAAAACTATTAACCTGATCCTTACATCATTTCCTCACAACAACAGACAGAAACATTATAGTTTTCTGTAGGTACTGGAGAGGCACAAAGGCAGAGCTGACTACAAAAATCCAGTTGTTCCTTCTTAGGAAAATTTTGGAGTCTCCAGGAGCCTGTACTCTTGGTTTTGGTCCACCATTTTACAATGATTGCATTAGATTGCCAATTGTATTGGTCAGAGATAAGCACTCTTAAATATAGACAGCAGGAGGTAGCTGTATTGGGGAGGCTATTTCCCACAACTGTGTGATTGTGCAGAGCGTTTCTCTGGGCTGGCCAACCCCGACTTGTCTGATTACTTCTACACATTTTAAATTTGGGGCTCTCTTAACAAAATTTTAGCTTCCATTTTTAAAGTCTTTAGATTTTGATCATTTAAATAAATTGAAGCAGATTCAATAATGACAACCTCATTATATGCAGTATAAAATCCATTAATAAATTAACCATAGTTCTACATGATGAAGTTTTTGTGGGAGGTGCTGTAATTGGAAAGAATACTACCAATTACTTGTTATTTAATCTAGTGATTTATACAGGGTTTTTTTTGAATGCATATAATAGGAAACCAATTAGCATTAGTTGGAAGTTACATTTCTCAAATCATTTTTGGACGCCTCTAATTAAACACAGTTACCTGAAATAGCTGGTAATGAGCTGAAACAAGATGAAAATATAAGCTAGTAATTGATTCATCAAGTTCTATGGCACAAACTGTTCAGTTAACTTATTTTTAGAAATCCTGGGAAATAAATCCTCTTTCAGGTAGAAGGTAGATAGTGGTCCCAGTTTAAAAAAAACTATTTTCTCTTCCAACATAAAGTTAATGGAGAGTTTTTATAGCTCAAAAGCACTAAACCTCAAACATGGACTTGGATAAGGGTGGCATGAACTGAAAACCTGTGGAAAACAATGTAGAGAGATTTTTCCAGGAGAGAGATTTCTATCACAAAAGCTGGGGGTCTCATAATGAAAGCTCCATCCTAGGCTTTGTTCTAGAATCTGAGCAAAAACTAAGACCACTAATTAAAGAAGGCTGATTACAATAACAGTGATGGAACAGAACTTCTAGAACCATAAAGGAAGACTCTATCCTAGCCTTCATCCTATGACCAGCACAAATCCCAAGATCTCTATCTACAGAGGAGTGATGTAATATCACCCACAACTGAGTAGAAATTTACCTGGCACCATAAAAATACTTGGGTTGTGAAAATGAGCATGTATAGAACGGTAGTTTTCCCATGGCAGTATGCTTCAAGGGCGAGAAACTCTGTTATCTTTTAGGCCAAGGAAATTTCCTTTGTAGTTTTCCCCAATACTTATTGTGCCTATGCAAACAAAAATAAATAAACAAGCACAAAACCTTATCAAACCAGCCCTCCTTCCTTTTTTTTTCTTTTTCTTAGTATTTATTTTTCTTCTCTTTTCTAGTTTTCCTTTACTTTTTCTTCTTACATGTTTTATATTTATTTTTTCTATTTTCTTTTGCTCTAGTGATAAATATTTGATGGTGGCTGTTTTTAGTAGCTGGGTGCTTTATTTATAGTTGCTGATTTATTTATTTTTGTTTTTCCCCTGCTTTTTAGCTTTTCTTCTTTTAATTTTTTTCCCTTTTTTTTTTAATTTAAGCGTTTTGATTACATATGTGTTTGTGATTTCGGTCATGTGAAGAACACCCCCTTTAACAGTGCAACATTCCCACCCCCAATGTCCCAAGTCCCCCTCCCTCCCACCCCACCCACACCTGTACTCCAGACAGGTTTTCCAGTTCTCTCATTTATTCACATGATTATGGTGGTTTTCAGTGTGTTTGTTTTTGTAGCTGCACTCACCACTCTTTGTGGTGAGCTTCATGGGGTAAACTGGGAGTTCCAGCCTCCTCTCATTGACTCTGATGATTGTTGTAATGATGGTTTTTATTTTCTTTAAAACCCATAGATGAGTGAGACTATTCTGCGTCTCTCTCTCTCCCTCTGACTAATTTCACTCAGCATGGTAGATTCCACGTACATCCACGTATAGGAAAACTTCATGACTTCATCTCTCCTGACGGCTGCATAATATTCCATTGTGTATATGTACCACAGTTTCTTTAGCCATTCGTCTGTTGAAGGGCATCTTGGTTGTTTCCAGAGCCTGGCTATTGTGAATAGTGCTGCAACAAATATAGGTG